>QGSO01000195.1:351072-479542 GCA_011037825.1 Carya cathayensis | reverse complement strand
AGAAAATAATTTTTTCAGAAGTTACCAGTAAAATCTTTTCTGAAGAGAGAAGACTAAGTAGTGGAAATAATGTTCCACTTGAGAACTTAGTGATGGTAGCAGCTGGAAATGGGAAGATGAAGAACTCCATGAAGAAGAAAGTAGTCTGCTGGGAGCGTGGACAATCTGGGCACGTCAAGAAAAATTGTCCAAGAGTTGGAGCAGGTTCGGCAAGTAGCTCCAAGTCAGTAAATGGAGATACTAGAAATGATGCTAATATTGCGTCTCTCTCCATAGAAGATTTTGATCTTTAAAAGGAGACGTGTACATTCTCATGGCATGCCGCTAATTCCCAAAGTTGCCATGATAGAGGATGTGTTAATGTTAGCAGGTTCACAAGTTTGCACACAGACATTGGTTTGGCATTGATGCAGGGTGTGTGGTGGAAATTCATGTCGATGGCTGATGAACTTCTAGGAAAGCCAAACGTGGAAGTTACACCATAATTTTCAGCAAAGTTGTTTTCGACATGGGCCGAAGTGAAATGCTTGGAATTGGTTTATTCTGAGTGGGTATGCTTTTATGGTGAAACATGATAGCGGAAGCTATGAAAATCTTCATTGAGGTAGAGTTTGGCTGTGGGACTAGTCAAAGTCGCAAGGTGGAGATTGTTGTTTTTGCTCCTTAGTCCCACATCGGTGGGATGTGAATTAAGGGGCCTAGTTTAACAATATAAATAAGAGGCTTAGCCTCTTAGTTTAAGTGCACCAGTTGAAAGCTTATCTAGTAACTTTTTTATTTTAGTTAAATTCCTCTATTAGCCTTTTAAGTATAAAAGGGAAAGAGGTGTAAAGTTAAAGTTTTACTAGTGGGATAGCTTTGTAGGTGTGGTGAGAAAAAAAATTGTGTGATTGTAACAATTTTTCACATAGTGAATTTTCTTCTCTGAGTCTGGTGATTTTTTCTCCTGTTTTGGAGTTTTCACGTAAATTTCTTGTGTTGTTATTATTTCTCTATTTTTCTTATTATTCCTGCAAAGGGTAGATCCTGTGGGGGTGAATTTGGAAGGTCTAAATTCCCAACAGATATATAGCTCGCTGCCGCCCTCTCTCTTGATCATCTCTCTGTGTCTCTCTCTACGTGTGCATGGTTCTGTGTCTTGGGCATGGCGATTGCGATTGCAGCCACCATGGTTCCACTCGGTATCCTTATCTCCTTCACTTCGGGCCTCGTGGTTAGTCTTGTTAAGGTATTTCTTTCATCATTTTGGGTACTCGAACATTGTTGGTTGATCAGACGTTTTTGGTTGTGATCAATGAAAAGTAGATATTAGGTTTTAAGAACTGCTAGATACTAAAAATGTTACATAAAGGAAATATAGAAACACATATTTCTCCTCTTAAAAGGCCTAATAGGAGGAGTATGGTAACTCCTTATAAAGTCTAGGATAAGTTTGTTCTTAAGCCGTGAGGGACTTTTCAATACGCCCTCTCACGTATGAGTCGGTATTTCCAGTATAATCATCGTGGGTAGGTCGCAAGAGTCCATCATCGGTCATAGGTTAACCAGACTCTGATATCATCTAGAAATACCAATTTCTCCCCTTAAAAGGCCTAATAGAAGGAGTATAGTAACTTTTTATAAAGTCCAGGATGAGTTTATTCCTAAGTCGTGTGATACTTCTTAATAGTAAACTCATAAATTAAGGTAGATTTATAGCATTCATTAAATATACTTTATATGAATAAAAATAACTTTACAATTTGACCTGCCACACAACAAGAAACATCATTTCATAAGTTTATAATCCATTTATTTTTAAAGTATTTTCCGTTGGTTTTACATTCATGCATGGTGCATCTAGTTGAAAGACGGCGCCATTGGTACGGAAAAAAAAAAAAAAAAAACATGTATTCCTTCCTTCACAAGGTTAATAACCCAGTTATGTTCGCCCTTCAATTCCTTCTTTTTTTTAGCCGCAATTAAATATACTGCACCAATATTTAACTATGGAGGTTTAATTTTGAATGCGCTAACTTCACCTTCTTCTTTTTTCTTTGAATTAATCTACACGGAAGCCACTGTTTTGGTTGAAGTCGTTGCACGCATGACGTGTAGGCTAAATTTCAAATGTATTCTTCAAAACGTGCATTTTCGTTAGAAAAAAAAAATTCTGGAGAGCTGCCACGTAGTGAGTGCAATGTGTGCACCACTACAATGGCTTCTCCTTAGAACTGCTCCTTTTCTTTTCTTCAGAAAGATTGGGATATCGTCGAGCAAAAAAAGGTGCCAGAAAACGTGCTGAGGTTGGAAGATGAGCACAAGGTACGTTTTTTAACGCAATCTTTGTAAAGAGTTTTGCTACATATAAACACAATCGTGTATTAATCTGCATACTGATACTGATTATTTTATACTTAAAATTTAAATTAGTACTGTTTTTAATAAAATCTACTTTTTGACCAATCACAATAAATTAATACACATATTAGTGCACAATTATGATTATAACTAGATTTTTCCCTTTGTAAAAAGGTAACATATTTAATTTCTGTGTAATCAAATGTAGTAGAAATATTGATGAAAATGTAACAGTATTCTATATTTCCTTACAGTAATATTAGCTACACTCTCATTACTGTTAGCTACACTCTTCGAGGTAAAGTACCTCTACAGAAATAATGAACAGTAAAATATTGCCGGTGATAGGTCAAGTCTCCTACAGTCACCTTATATAATAAAACATGCAATTTATTATGAATTCCCCCATCATCAAGTCCCTTCCTTCGGTGGCCTACAACACAGGACCAACACTTAGGGTTTGATCTTCACTACTTCAGATGCCTTCCTCTTCTTCGTATTTCCCTTCCCTTCCCAGCTTCCGTGTCACATTCTGTTCTGTTTCCTTGGCCATGGCAGAAAGAAAAAGATCGGAAGCTTCACAAGAAAATTATTGAACTGGAAAAGAAACTTTTCGCCAATCGAACATTAATAATGGAATTGGGGATCGAGCGCATGGGCAAGGCTGTTAAGAAAAGGATGGACGCAATTACGGAAGACTTGAAGGAGAAGGAAGAAGAATTGGATGACATGGAAGAGTGAACCAAACTCTTTTGATCAGGGAGCGCAAAAGTAATGATGAACTGCAGGAGGCTCGCATTAAAGAGTTAATCACCGTATGTTTCCTTGTTGCTCGTCATCAAGAGAATGGGAGAGCTTGACATCAAGCCATTCCGGGTCGTTTTAGCGCATATAGCCAAGAGGGAATTTTCTAGTGAAGAAGTAGATGCGAAAGCAATGGATTTGTGTTCACAATGGGAGGACCATATCAGGAAACCAAGCTGGCATCCATTTAAGATCATCGTCGATAGAGAAGGGAATACTTAAGGTATATGCCTATAAAAATTATAGCTAGAAAAAAACATTCAAGTGATCAACATTTTGCAAAAATGACTTTGGATAATATTGTTAATGCTGTGCAGGAAGTAATTGATGAAGGGGATGAAAAATTGAAGAATATGAAGAACGATTATGGCGATGATGAAGTCTACGAGGCCGTGACAACAGCCTTGATGGAGATGAATGAATACAACCCAAGTGGCAGATACATAGTACCAGAGCTATGGAATTTTAAAGAAGGAAGGAAGGCAACATTAAAGGAAGGAGTTGTCCACATGCTAAATAAATGTAAATTGCAAAAACGGAGGAGACGTTGAAGGTACGTACTATATTGTATTTTTAACCTTTACATTTGAAGAATATTAATTGACATGCATGTACGTAGAGCTAGGCCGGTTTCATCTTTAAGGTTGTGCGAGTACTAGTAGTTAAAAATTGACAACGTACACGACCAGATAACATGTTTTAGTTGAGCCATTGATCATGACAGGTTTTTGAATCCATTTTTCATGCTATTTTAATTCTTACGTTTATTTTCAGGATCCGTGGCCAGAGCGTCCAGAAGCTAGCTAGCTATCTAGGCCATTGTAGATATGTTCAAAAGTTCCAGTACTAATTGTACATGCTTGGGTCATTTGTAGGCTGCTGCCAGTAGTCTATGATCTTAACCTCTACTTGTAATAAATTTTTAGAATTTAATCTAATTTGCTGATTCCATTTATGTTATGCATATGCACGAATTAGAGATTGAAACAGACCATCTAGAAGATAATCTTTCATCAATTGCATTCGGTATGTATGTATGTCTATATATATATATATATGATTACTTATTAAGAAGGAAAACATTGTGGTCATTTCTTGTTAATATTAATGCAATGATGATGAGTTTTTCTTAATTTCTTGTTCCCGATATGGGAATGTACATATAAGTGGCACAGGGATGTGCGTCTTTGTCATGTACCAATTAATAAGCATGCATGCATGAATGGATATATAACGTCCACAGATTCTCCTTGATCCACAAATTAGGGCTGCAGATGCAATTCCATAGAAACAGCATATACAGAGCCAATCCAAAGGATAATACTTTCGGCAAGCCGGCCATTGTCTCCTCAATCCCCACAGCTTATGGGCTGCAAATTCACTCACCACCCACGCAAACAGTCCCATGCTTTTTGCCCCTCGAAATGCCCGTTTCTTTGCACCCTTCTTCAAAGACTTAACTTTCAAGATGGATCGATCCTAACCACGATAGGCCTGATGCATTCCCTACTACTATGGATTATCGGCGTTTTCTACCACGACATGATGGGTGTTAGTTCTAAGAGAACTCGAACTGTTTTCCTCGACTGCGGAGAGTAGCTCTCCACTTTTCACTTTACCTTCATGTGTTTTTCGACTTTTAATACACCTTTATGGCATCATTCTCTCCACCAACATAGGAATTTTTGATTGGGTGTCACATTGTCATTTTCAAATTAAAGTGACTTACAATAAACGTCGGATTATAAAGATTTTTTTTATTGTAAAATAGATATAACCTCTCTTATCAATTGATACAACTTGATATTCCATAACCTCGAGATCAGGAATTCGAGTTAAACCTAAGTTGAAACTGCTTGCAAGAGTAATCCTAACTAAGAGTCTATGGGATGGACTTTGGACCGACTGACAGCTTGGTGGGGCTATAGTGTCGAGCTCGCCCATTCGGACATTAACTATAGTTCAAACCGGACATTCCATAACGAAAATGAGCTCCTATGGTCACGCCCAGGGACGATAGCCACGCTGGTCGCCCGTCTTAAATTACTCATATACCAAATTCTACTTCTTGTTGAGGATTTTTCCATATCTAGTCCCACCTCGGTAACTAAGGGTGAGATCTGATGTAACAGCCCGCTAAAATAATCAGTTTTGGATTCTTTCCCGACAGCAATCACATCTCTCTCGTCTTTACCCTCATCTGGAATCACGCGTATAGATTATCTTTTCCGTAAATCACGTAATTTGTTCTTCACCGACAGCTGTAAAATCATGAACAGTTTTATCCTAAGCGTTGTACCTCGATGGCGTTTTCCCGGATCTTATCCATCGAATTTCAAAGTATTAGATAAGCTTGTTTTTAAAGTAGCACAATTATAATAATTTAATGAGCTCTGAAAATATTATAATTGTGGATAATTACTTAGATTAAATATTTTAGTTGTTTTAAGATATTAAGATGTTTAATTTTACGTTGAAAACTCTTATTTAAATTAATTGGTTTTATCATCTTCGATTAATTAACGGTACTTTATCATTTTATATAATGATGAGGAAATATTATTTTATAAATTTTAGTTTATAAAATAATATTCTACCTTAATTCATCGTGGTGTTTTATTTAAAGTGTTTTATTTAAAATAAAACATTTACGCGTTTTTAATCAGTGTTTTAATTCACCGTTGAATTATTTGAGGATCCCAAAACGTAGGATTGAAGTTTATTACCTAGGCTCCTACCCTTTTTCCTTCATTTTTCCTTTTTTCTTTTTTTTCCTTCTCTTTCCTCTCCTTCTCTCCATGGTCGACTTACACCCTTCCACCATAGCTGATCGGTTCTAGCTTCCTACCGGCGCCACCTCCGGCCGCCGTGCCTCACCTCCACCTCCGGCATGTCCCTCCCTCACCGGCGAACACATCTGCACCGGAGGTGTGCAACGCCGGCCACCAATTCTCTCTCTCTTCCCGTGCTCTTCCTTCTTGTCTCATTACCGTCGCCGCCCCTTTGACCGCCCGTTTCTCCGCCGTCCGGTGGAGGTGTCGTACACCACCCCCGCCATTCTCTTCCCCTTTCACCATAGTTCATACACACCAATTTTCAGAGCCATCGGACCAGCCGTTAGTCGCCGAGAGCCCCCGGAAGTTGCTGCCCCTGCCCTGTTTTCTCCCCTGTTGCCGATTTCTTTCTCCGCCCAGAACCGCCGCTCGCCGGCGGCGTGGACTACACCACCCACCCAGATTTCTTCCCCTCTCACCGGTGAACATCCCAACCAAGTTTCACCTCCATCCGAGCCACCGTTAGCCACCACTCTCGCCTCCAACAAATGGGTCTCTAAGGGTTTTTCACATTTTTGGACCACCATACGTGGCCAAATCAGCCACCAAGCACCACCAATGGACTCACCTCATCAAGGGCTTCCTCCCCATGTCTTTCTTTTTCCCAAACTCTCATTTTTTTCATATGGGTTTCTCAAAACACCCGTTCGGTTGCACCACCGTGCGCCGCCGTACACGGCCACCCGTGGTGTTTCACCACCACCATCTTGTTCCTCTCATCCTCATGAACCTCCCCAAGAAATTTCATGACCAACGGAGCTTCGTAGAGCCCTCACTCTCCTACACTCTCCAAGGCCAAAAATGGTTTCAAACGGCCGATCCGCCGCCGTTAGCCACCGTCCGACCACCACCTCGCTACCACAGCTCCACCACATGTTCATCTACCTATCCCTAGCTTGCCATGAAGTTCTATGAATTTTCGCTACCTCGCGTTTCCGCTCACCGTTCGGATTTACTGTTCACGGCGTGACGCCGCCGTGCTCCGCCACCTTTGACCATCACAAGGCGACCATGAACCTTCCAAGGCCACGCCTAGCCTTTCTCAAGCCCAAACTACCACTTTATGTGGTGGACAGCCACCGTACGCCGCCACGTACGTTCCTCCGACGCATGTTCGTGACGAACAACGAGCGACGCACGGGTTATCCCGTCGATGGTATAACCTTCTATCTCTAGTTATTTTACGTTTAAAATAGTTAGTTGGTTGGTTTGTGGATTGTGTAGTTGTATTTGTGGAGTTCGTTGCGTAGTTGTGAAGCGAAGTGTGGTTGTGAAGTGTTGAGTTTGATTGTGTATTTTGTGGACTGTGCTGTGAAGTATAGGCGTGAGATGGATGCCGTAGATGTGATACGGCGGGTTGTGTGAAGAGAATACGCGTGTAGCGTATTCTGTGTAATGCAGCGACGCGCCGCGCGACGTGCGCTGTAGTGATGTGTGTCGTAGAAGGAAGGGAGTACGCATGTAGTGTACTCCGTGTTGTATGGCGATGCATCGTGTGATGTGCATCGTGTTGATGAGTGTTGTAGCGAAGGAAGTACGCGTAGCGCGTACTCCGTGTCGCGTAGCGATGCACCGTGAGACGTGTATCGCAGTGATGGGTTTTGCAGTGTGGATGGAAGAGAGTTCACGTGAGTGTACTCTGTATTAAGTCGTGAAACACCGGATGGCGTGTCACGAAGGGTTGGATGGCGTAACAGAGAAGTGTAGAGCGTATGGTGTAGTGTTGGGAAACTGTATGACAGTGTCCCGAAGCAGTGGTGTTATGGATTATAGTCCGGGGTGACTGGTGTCATCTTGTGGTTGACTATGGCTAAGAGTATATGGATTGAGAAAGGAATTGTTTGTTTGGTTATTATTGATAATTTTAATGAACTTGTTTTAGTGCAAAGGCTTTCTGAAGTCAAATTATCTCTTCTGGGTATAGTGAAACCTCAAGTTGCCGTGGTGTTGCAAGTGCTCATAATATGACAATTGAGTTCAGAAGTGAAAATCTTAAGGACTTGAGTGTTCCTCTTCCAGCTGTTGTGCAGTTCCTCGTGTTTCGCGCTCTATTCTCATAGAACGCGACGATCGAGGTAAGTTAGCCTCTAACTTACTATCAGTTTATTGTGTATGTGTGATGGGTAAGGGAACTACAATTTATGTATGTATGTTATCGTATATGCCATGTCATGCTATGTCATTACATGTTTATCTGTTACGTATGATTTAATCTCTCATGAATATTTATTTGTTACACAATCTTTTCTGTCATACAATGCTGTATGTTATAAGTATACCATATTAAGTATGCCATATGATACATGTATGCCATGAAATGTTTATGATTAAATCATATTGTGCCATTTACAAGTATACGTCATGTTAGAAAAGTATATGATATTAAATAATATCTCATGCATTAAGAAAGATAAGACATGTTATGTTACGTATAATACGTGGGGCCACAACAACTGTGGAGTACGTATTATATTTTATGTTACTTATAATGCGTGGGGCCACAACAACTGTGGAGTACGTATTATATTTTATGTTACGTATAATGCGTGGGGCCACAACAACTGTGGAGTACGTATTATATTTTATGTTACTTATAATGCGTGGGGCCACAACAACTGTGGAGTACGTATTATATTTTATGTACTTATAATGCGTGGGGCCACAACAACTGTGGAGTACGTATTATATTTTATGTTACTTATAATGCGTGGGGCCACAACAACTGTGGAGTACGTATTATATTTTATGTTACATGAAGTATGGGGCCACAACAACTGTGGAGCATACACTACATGAGACACAGCAATTGTGACATGTAGAATACGTGGGGCCACAACAACTGTGGAGTACGTATTATATTTTATGTTATGTGTATTCATGGGGCCACAACAACTGTGGAGCATACACTACATGAGACACAGCAATTGTGACATGTAGAATACGTGGGGCCACAACAACTGTGGAGTACGTATTATGTTTTATGTTACTTGAATACGTGGGGCCACAACAACTGTGGAGTACGTATTAACGCACGTTATTAATCAAGACAATTGAATAAGATTCCAAGTTTATGTTAAGTCCAGTTTCAGATCAAATACATGATAAGTCAAGTTTTAGATCAAGTCCATGTTATGTTATACTCACGTACATGTTATGTTCAAGTTTATGTTATTTTCAAGTTCTTATTTATGTTATGCAGGTTTACGTTCATGCTATATTTCAAGTCCATGTTATGTTTCACGTTCATGTTATGTTGTTTGTTCATGTTATGTTTTAAGTTTAAGTTCATGCCATGTTAAGTCAAGTTCAGTTCACGCTTAAGTTCTGGTTAAGTCATGCTATATGTCAAGTTATACTATGTTTATGTATGACTATAATTATGCATTTATGCTTTTACTGCCATGCATGCATTTTTAACCTGTGTGTGAGTTTTATGTTAACTTACTGAGATTTGTAATCAAATCTCACTGTGGTAGTCCCAACTACCATTCCCCCCGAATGGTAGATCTTGTTACAGGACCCAAAGGAGAATTGGAATCTGACCAACTGAATACGGTCGACTAGGCCACGGTGCGATGTTGATGATGGTATAGTATTTAACTTAGGTTAATACTTGTACTTTTGGATTGTATCTCAAGTATTCTTTTGATCACAACCATTTTAGACTAGTGTGGTGATCACGGCTTTTTAGTATGCCTTTATGTATGAAATATGTTTCAAGTATTTGGGATATTTTTAGTTTGGTGCATAGTATTGCTAAAGAAAAAAATTATCCGCTGCGAATATTGCATAATGCTAGATGCATGTTAGGAACATTGCATCTTATATGTCATGAACGGGGGCAGGTAACCTTGTGTTGCATGTCTCGACGCTTCAAATGTCCGTTCAATCCCAAGCGAAATTTGGAGGCGTCACATCTGAGGTTTCAATCCCCGTCCCTATTGCCTAGAGAAAAAAACTGATTGCTCTAATTGGATAATGGATTCCATAAGGAACAGATAATAAGGTACTAGAGTAGGTAGGCGTAGTAGATTATGAGGCAGATCAATACAGCCTACAGGTCCACGAGGAATATTGTTTGGAGGGGGAAGGGGTTGAAGAGAGGTGTTACACTTGAGGTTGTTCTTCAAGGGCGCCTTATTGACGGAAAACTATGAGCACAAGGCCACTATTGGGCCAGCTATCTGAAAACATATAATTGTTAGAAACTGATCACTATCATCATACATAACGCCATGGAAGTCTGCATTGAGAAAGGTAATTGCCATTGATACCAACCGCTACGTTCAAAAATGCATAAAGGATGATTGAGAACCCCGAAAACCCCAAGAAAGAAGATCAGTCACCTGTCAATGTTAGAGACTGTCCATGGCTTAAACAGATAACTGCGCTACTACCATTTAATTTGATTCTGTGCAACTAAAAGTGACGATTATCTGTTTCACTAATACACGCCAGGCCAGGGACAGTTTAGCACTGATTATCCAGCCAATTTGTCAAGTTACATATAGCACATCAGCTTTTCTCTCTGAATTCATGTAGGGATGAATATAAGCGACTGCTATTCCATTCATTTATATGGTATTAATAGAATGATGGGACCTGCAAGACCATATTCCTTCTCTAAAAGCTCATAGGAAGTGCCCGCCGATCATGTGCTTTTGGTGTGTCACTGCAACTCAATAAATTCAGCTACATAATTTCAATTATCTGCAATTTTTAGCGCATCTAGTGAGGGAGGCATCCCATTCCCATTCCCAAACTTGTGTAACTCAGATTCTATGGTTTTGGCAATCTCTGTTCCTTCAGGAGCAGGCTCGGGCAGATCCACATGAACAGAACCCTGTTTTATGGGTTCAATAGGTTCGCGTATCAAGGATTGCTCCTTTATGTAGTTGTAGAGTTGTTGATGAAATGGATGGTCCAAGTTATAGCAATTTTCTTGGCTATTCTCCGCATGCCGAGATGATCCAGAACCTTCTTTTCTACAGAAATGTGGGAGGGAAGCATGGTCCATTATCTACATGAAACACAAAAGCCAACAAGATTAATCATCTGAATCGATAGAACAGCAGACTGAGCTTCATTCCAGTGAGCCATCAAATGCAACATCTGTTCTGCATAATCATTTCAGAGTTCCAGCAAACATCTGGCTTTAGGCATTACATCCATTGTCTGCAGCCGCAAAATTTTTAATGCATCTTTTAACAAGTGACATCAGAAGAGATATACAGGAATGCTTGATTATTTACAGAAACAGGTCAAGGGGAAACATTGCTGAATGGCATCAATTACAAATAGGTAAGTTTTCCACCCCATCCCACCACCTTTCAGGGTAATTCCACCTAATGGTGATCATGCAATTTTCCAATATTTGACTAAGGTTGCATCATATCAGAAAAGATACCGGCTCAAAAGTAATAGTTAAAAAGTCGCCATCATTTCAACATGTATATTGCAGACTTGAAGAGGAAAGAATACTGACAACCGTAATCAAGATGACAAATATTTTGGTACAAAAAATAGTACTTGCGAAAGAGTTAGAAAGTTCTATGCCAATCAACAGGGGGGGAAAAAAAAGAGCAAACTGTACATAAGTATCGTGGGGGATATCTTGATAAACTATTATAAAGAAGATTGTGGATAATGGAGGCAGATCTCATACATTTGTGAATACTTTAAGACATTCAATAACAGAATTACCTTTAAGAGCTCATCTCGCCCACAGCCTGGCAGGACCTGAACTTTTTTTCTTGTTCTCTCCTGCAAAAGAGGCTTGACAACCTGCTAACAGTTTAAATGTTATATAAAAAAAAAAAAAAAGGTTTAAATGTAAGTATGTAACAATGTTTCCATGCCAAAAACATATTGTTTTAGAGGGAAAAAAATATTACGATAGCCCTATATTCTTGATGAACTTGAGATAAAGCCAAGTGCTCAGTTTGCACGAATGCATAAAGGGGAAACACTGATAAAACAGCAGACCAGAATACACAATCACAATGATCAATAGCCCTTTTTTTTATATGTACACAATGATCAACAGCATTAGGCATACCTTCCAACAAGCTGAAAATATATAAGGGACATTTACAATGTAATATGTATTTGTCTTCTCTGGGTAGTTCAAATCATCAATGGTGGATATAAGCGTCATTAACTGCATGAGAACAGAATGCCAACTGAGTGAATGTTGCATGAATGCATGTATCAGCCAGTATAAGATAGACTCAGATTCCCAAGCTTCATCCAATGTATCTGGAATTATTTTTTCAGGTATGTTTACAACTTATTTTTACAGATTTGGCCCAAAGCCAAATAGGATTTGCTTAATGCTGAGCTTCTTAGGGACGTGTTGAACATATTTCATATACCAATAAATTAATTGTGATTTGCACAAATCTGCTAACCAGATTTTGTTTAGATAAAACCCAGTATTTATTATTAATCACCCATTAGTCAGAGGAACACCGTGGAATCTGAAAACCTGATTAGCAACTTTATTTAATTCATTTTTTCATATGTTACACAGAATTTTCTGTAACGACCCGATCCAATATTATTAGGGATAAAATATGGATAATGTAATGAGCCTAAAATAGGTTTAATGAGCCGTATTGGAATAGCCCATGAGCTATTATTTATTGGAATTTAGTTAAGCCCATAGGCCCAAAACTTTATTTCAAAGTCGTTAAGGTTTAGTTGATGATTTTGGAGGATATTAATTGGCCAATATTTATAGAAGTCCAAATTAGAATAATCGGGTAATTTCAGAAAGACCATGGGCCCATAAATTATTATGGTGGATCATGAGATTTTTTTTAGCTTAATAATTGAGCTAAAGCCCATTTAATATTGTATGGACCAAGTGGGCCCGATTTAATTAGTAATGCCCAAGGAATTTTTCTTAAAAGCCCAAAAAAATTGATTGGACAAGTTGAGTTTATTTTGGACTTGAGACGAGGCCCATTAGAATGTATTGAGTACTAGGGCATTCTTTGTACTGAACATGGCTTTGCCTATTCTTTAATTAATATACTTTGTTTACTTATAAAAAAAAAAGAAAAAAATTATTGAGTACTAGGCCCATGAAAATATAGACAAGCCTAAGAGACTTTTGGATCGCCCAAACTGGCCCAACCCATTTGTTAAGTCCATACACTGCCCAAGACTTGGGCCCAAATATTTGAAATGAACTCCAAGCCCATGAAAGTGTTCAACTTCAAACACACTAGGGTTAACATTCTACATTCCACTTCACACTAAAATTCCTTTAACCGACTGCCTTCTATATTTTCAAAGCCATGCACGTAATTACCTTCCTCATCACAATCTAGGGTTGTCACTCTGCACCTCTCTCATATGTATTACTTCTCGGTTTCCTTGGCTACAAGTCACGGCAGTTTCCAAGCCGCAGCATCCTCCCAAGTCAATCCAGATCAACCAACTGCCAAGCTCCTCCAATACACTGCCCTACCATAAAAAACCAGCAACACCCTCCACAATCCACACCATGAATGTCTTTCCCCACAAACAACCGACGCTGCCCACCATTTTGTCAGCCGTGACCAAACGCCCAACATACAACCAAGAACAAACCAGCAAACCACCATACCGGTAGAAACCGAGGATCAACCCCTTCGTGCGCTGCCCGTCAACACGGAAACCCATCAGCCTCCTCAGCCATCCAACACAGAAATGCTACCTCAAGCAAAATGGAAACCACCATCACCTGGGTCTCTACTCTAAGCAAGAAAAACAGGGCACTTGTTCCCCCACCGTGAGCCACAAAGCCGCTGCAACATCTATTCAATCACCACAGCCCAGTTCCGATCCACAAATCAACCTCACACGGCAAGCCCTGTTCTAGCCAACTGAAAACAGAGCAGCCCTACGCATGACAACCACCTCCATCCTCCCCCACGATAGCCCACAGTTTAACCGTAGCCGCCTGGCTACCACTGTTACTCATTGGGAAGCAAGAATCCACTGTCAAACACCGCTCAGTTGACATCCAGAACCACTGTCCGCAGCCCCCAAGTTGCATGGTGTGTAAACTCTCTCTCTCTCTCTCTCTCTCTCTCTCACTCTGTGTTTCTATACCACAACACAGTCTGCTAGCAAAATTTACTTGCACATTGAGGCTTGAGACCTTTAAGTCAAATTACAGATATGCCCCTATCCTTTTAGCCACTTGCAGTCACGGTTCAAAGTATTTTGAATCCATAGAAGAATAGACTATTTTAAAGTTAATGGTATTATGGATGTTGGGAAACCAAGTTGGATAAAAGAACACTAGGGTTAACTTCGATATTATGGAGTTAATGTTATTTCAGGGTTACGAGAGTTTTAGGGAATATAGGTTAAAACCAAGGGGTTGGCCCAAGTGGTGAAGGCCTTAGTCTTGGGTATCACTCCCTTCAAGGTCCAAGGTTCAACACTTTATGGGTACAAACAATCCTTTGGGGTTACAACCCCTGGTGAAAAGCCAACGATTTAACCAGTTCCGTGTAGAGAAACTTCCGAGAATGTGGTGCATGGGACTGGGGTTTACTCTGCAGAATGGGTCCGAAGGGCCCTGCCTTGGAAAGGTTACCCGACATAAAAAAATAAAAAATAAAAATAAAATAAAAAAGTTTTAAGGGTTTATAACTAGACTGTAGACACTTTATTAGTAATTTACGTGACGATACTTGCATTTTATAGGTCACACCCCAAAAATATTGGATTAGCAAGGTAAGTAGCATGATCATACCCTTACATGTATGTATGGCAAACGACATATTTTTATAAGTATTATGTATGTATATCCTCCATTGGAAGTCCCTTTTTATGTTCCCAAGTCATGATAAACTTATAAATGTCATGATTTTATGCATAAGTTTCATGTGAGTGGCATGAAATATGCATCAAAATATTTTATGAAAATCCATGATTTTATGCAACTATTTATGCATTAAAATATTTATGAAAATTCATGAGTTTATATGAGAGTTATGCATCAAAAGATTTATGAAAATCCATAATTTTATGTAACTATTTATGCATTAAATATTTATGAAAAGTCATGAGTTTATATGAGAGTTATGCATCAAAAGATTTATGAAAATCCATAATTTCAAGTGAAGATTTATGCATTAAAATATTTATGAAAATTCATGATTTTATATGAGAGTATGCATCAAAACATTATGAAAAGCCATGGCTTTATGTGAAGAGTTATGCATTAAGATATTATGTGAAGAAACGTGCATCACAACATTTATGAAAGATTACAATTTCACTTGAAATCTATAGTATGATATTTTATTATTATTATTTTTTTATAAGTAAAAATATTATATATATATATATATATATATCAATAGGAGTAACCAAGTACATTGGATGTATACAAGAAAACATCTAGCCCATACTAGAGAGTCCCTAATGACCCAAAGAGCCCGTGAAAACTACCCAAAATACACCAAACCCGAATTGGACTGTAACACACCTCCCCAATCCCAACCCCTTGATATGACAAGAAAGTATGCATGTATGACTATGATGAAATATGAATGTTAAATACGTTACGGCCTATGTTATGATATGAAGACAGTACCATATGTTATGGGCATACATTGTATTGTCAAGTCGTACATGCTGGTAGTGCACCTAGTGTCTTCCTTATGTATAGATTCCACAACCCACTGCCACGAGCATAATCGGAATCTACTTAGATTCGCTAACCCTAACTCACGGGGGTCAACAATGGGTACCAGCCTATGACAAGTGAAAAGACCAGTTAAAGTAGGTCATGCACAGCTTAGGTCCATGTTCATGTTATTTATGTATGTAATTATGAGCATGCATGATTTTAAGAAATCTTATGTTTTATTATGTTTATTGTATGATGTGTTGCTTATTGAATATTTGACTCATTTTTGTATGTTTTTATGATTTAATCTCCCCAGGTGAGGATCTTTATGATGACGGAGCTGCAGGACAAGACTTAGCCCAGGAAAGCGAAGCAAAGGCCTAGACAGTCTATGATTTCCAGTTTAATAAGTTATTCTTGATAAGCACATGAGACTAAATAAGTACTTCCGCATACTCTCTTTTGGATTTTAAGTATTTTAGTAAATACTAAATTTATTTATTTATGAAATCTTTTGGATCTGGCGCTTCCTTAATAAAGAAAATTTTTTAAGTCAAGTTAGTAGCACACCATTTTCCCGAGATTCTACAAATGACTTTATTATTTACCCTAGGGGAATGGGGTGGTACATTTTCTGATATAATATTAGTCTTATTGATTGTATTGTTTAAATAACCATATTTTCAACTCTTAGTCTCTTGGTGATTATGTTCCCTGTGATTAACTTCTCACTGATCAATTTTGAAAAAGTCCAATTATTGTTCGAGTGTTGGTCATACATTCGAGGTAGGATCAGTGAAGTGTACAAGTTGTTTGCAAATCCTGCTCATCCAAGTGTTCAAGCAAAGTGAAATGCAGTAACTTTTGTTTTTGGACAAGTGAAAAAAAAATAGTGAAATGCATTAACTTTTTTTTGGACAAGTAAAAAGAAAATAATGAAATGCAATAACTAACTTTAATTTGCTGCTAAAAGAGAATAAGTACCTAAAATAAACTAAATTATATGATAAGAAGAAAATTAAAATAATACGCAGATTGTATAGTGTTAAATGGGGTATCAGGAGCAGTAAAGAGAAAAGAAAATCTTCACAACAGAAGGTGATACCTTTATCTGACTCAGTGCCGAAATTTTTAGGCCAGTCATGTCCAAAACCTTCACACAAGTGGTAATAGGCCGTCCATATTTTTTAGATGCAGAAGGCTACACAGACATTTTTTTATATGGATCAAAGCGGTGACTCAATATGTCTTTTATGTAAAAAGAATCTCTAAACAACTGAACAAAATTTTCATGAATCTTTTTTCATCTAAAAAAATAACAGGAGATTTCCAGAAGATTGCAAACTTTAATACTAACCAAAATTACACGGTCCCGATATTCATTGATCTGAATGTGTGACTGCACATAGTAGTTGACCTGCAAAAGAAGAGACAAATAAAAATCCTTCATTGAGAGCAAGCAGTAGAAATTATTAACTCCGTAGGGGAATTTCTATCAATGAGAAATCAGAGAGGAACTTATCACAAACACTTACAGATGCTTTATCATATGTGCTGAGCCCAACGCCAATTGCGAAGACAGGCAATCCCTGGAGCAGATGGCAAGAGGAAAGGTTAAGAAACACAGATCAATGCAATTAACATAATTGCTTCCATTAAGGTGCTACCCATCAAGCAACATATCACAGTATTGAATATGTAAACACCATCCTGGCAGAAGAATAAGCAGCATTTGTTAAAAATGAGCACCTCTTTCGTGTAACCTGACACTCCTACAAGCTGTGAATCACGAACATCTCTGTACAGCTCAGCAGGAATTATGGGTTTCTGAATAAAGAAATGGCAACCATATCAGACTCAAGAATTAATTGACCACAACTATAGTTATATTCTGCTTCAAATTTACTTGTAACAAAAAAAGACTATTTTTGCAAAAAATACCAGAGCAAGACAATTTAGGACCAAAACATTGTTAGTGCACGCACTGATAGAAATCATGGTTTTGTTATGCGCCTATGTGTGTATGTGTGTCTGTCGGGGAGAGAGACAGAGAGCAAAGAAAAATTAGCTGTTCAATAATATCAATAACTGAAATCAAGTAAAAGTCTGGCTGATATTATGAAGCACTACCGCCCTTTTTTGCACAAAATGCCAGAGCAAGACAATTTAGGACCAAAACATTGTTAATGTGCATGCACTGACAGACACATACACACACAGGTGCTGTTCAATAATATCAATAACTGAAATCAATTAAAAGTCTGGCTGATATTATGAAGCACTAATGCCCTGAGACTAACAATACGATAGCCCACCTGCTTCACATGATTTCCATCCATAAAATGAGAAATTAAGGATAGCGGTTTTCTACATACCAGCTAGGTCAAGAGGCCTAGGCACTCCACTAGATAAGAACAGAAGTTAATTTTGGTGAAAGCCGGCTTGAAATATTTGGTCTTATTTGCATTTCAAGAGCGAAAATGACCAGAACTAGCTATACAAGGTAAATTGCAGGCTATGAGATAATGCATTTGATATTATGCGGACTCTGTTTCAACACCTTGTGTCTTAAATGAAAGGTATAGAAGGAATTCTAACAGCCGATCTCTAACTTAATGTTCTCAAGTGAAAGAAATATGTGACCCTGAGCATAATACAAACTTACTGCTAAAATGTTGTCAATCTCATTATGTACCCTCCAGTTTAAACAATCCAACAACTGCAACATCATACAGATATAGCATTGGTCATTAGTATAAAGAGGATGTAGTAACGAAATGTTTAACGATATAAAATCATAGAAATATATTTTGACCAAAGGAATATAGAACCATTTTATGGGTTTTGGCAACATTCCACTCCCTTGCTTTCAGGAAACGCACCAGAGTTTCAACTAAATATCCTTGATGAACATTCTGCAGATTAAGGTACAATAATTAAGTCCAGCAATAAATTCAAACATCAATACATTTGAAGAGGTACATAGCACATGGTGAAGCTCAACGCCATATTATTTGTAACCAAAAAGCTACACTGAATTTTTCTCCAACCACATTAAAAGAGGGACAAATGAAAAGACATCTTCCATTCCCCCGAACCCATGGCAATTTACTCAATTATAAGTTTTCTGCCAAACTTATCTAAAAATAAATAAAAGTTTTCTGCTTAATTAGATTTCAATAGAAAATCTCAATCTGACCAAAGCACAGTTAGTGACCTGTAATGATTGATTTTCGACACTTTGATGCAGACAACAGTGCAAATTATATTTCCTATTTCACCCTTTGAACTTGCTTTACGTTCTGAAGTTGCTAGAAGGGATGATGTCATTCAACAGGTTGGCCTATCATTGAGAGAGCTTTTCATAAAGCTGGAAGCATAATGTGCTATGAGACCAAACTACAATTTTATTCTCCCTTTGATGACAACCCAAAGGAATGATATATTTCCAGGAACTGTTGGTTTGATGACCAAGGACAGTATTGTGGCATGTGCCAAATTCCATGAACACCAATGATATATAGCTGACCCATCGAAAAAATACAGAGAGAAAGATGAAAATGGAAGTTATGAACAGATCTAGTAACTTAAAAGGGCACACGTCAAAATCTTCATTGAGTTGCGGTAAAAGCATAGCATAACCACTTCCACCGTGTCTTGTGCCAGAACTACATGGTGTGAGTGTGACTCAGATAAGACCTCGTTCTGAATCACATAACGTGCTATTTTTGCCACATAAAAGACGCGTAGCTACCCAGATAAAAGTATTTAATCAGGTAGCTAAGCAAGATTTCAGGATCAAACTCTTTTGCGCACCAAATTCTCCGAAACACAACAAACGTCTGTGGCTCATATCTTTTGCTCAGCTATAATCAGAAATTATTTTTCCTACAACCAGAATTCCGAAAACCCACAACACCCAGAAAAAAAATGCTGAACAAAATGCAGAAAAAAATAAACTTTATAAACAAGAAAACAAAACAAAACAAAACAAAAAGAAGCATATTTGGAAGGCTTGTGAATCGGGTTGAAGACAGATCGGATGCAGCATAAAAGAATTAAGCAATAAGGAAAATGCGAACCTGAAATGTTCTCTTCAAAGGCTCCTCAACTGCCATTATTCAAAAGATTTATTAAAAAAAAGAATAGAAAGTTTATAAAGTGTTTGTCGAATGAAAAAGAAAATGAAGTTTAAAAAAAAAAAAAAAAACAGACCTTGATCCATTAGTGATTGAACCTGCCTGATCGCTTCTTGAGGAACGATCCCCATTTCTTCCCTCTGTTTCTCTATCCCTCCCTTTCACACAAACCTGCCCAAATGCACACCCCAAAAATTCACCACGTTCCAGGCTTCCAAGCTTCTTCCTCTCTCTTTCTCTTTTGACTCTTTTGTTTACCAAAGTTCGGTAAATTTACCAAAAAAGATTACGCCATGTTATATAAACTTGACCCCGGGGCGGGGGGGAGGGGGGGTGGGGGGGTGGTGTCGGGGTTGGGATGTATGGGTGGGAGAGGTGGGCCTACAACCCAGTGATTCCAGATTCCCACTCTCACTCTCCACCTAGAAATTTGTGCTAGAACCCTTGTTTGTGTTTTTTGTTTCCCTGTGATTCTTCAGGTTCAGAATCCCAGTTACCGCTGAGTTTTTCACCCACCAAACTGTATGGGCCATATGTTATTTTACCTTAATGGTCCTACATCCGGTACATCTCTTCAAGGATACGAATATTATCTCCTCCTGCACCACCTACGAATAATACGTGCCACTTATATTTCAGTTCACTTTGACAAGCACATATTATTCTCCCTCTATTTCTTTTCTCTCACTTTCTAGCCTTTACTTTCTATTGTTTATATAGAAATCTCAGATTCACGTTTGTTTGGGTGGATGTCGCCCTTCCTATTGGGGGATCTTAATTTATACACTCTCCATATACAATATTTCTTCTCCTAATCCTTGTCCACTTGCTAGTATCTTCCCAAAGAGGGTAAAACTTGGAGGCGTCAAGATAGTAGGTAAATAAACTTTTCTTGCTAAACTATTATTATTTGGGAAAAAACCCCAGACGTTACTATGAAATGAAGATTCTGATGCAGTTCTAAGGTAAAATGGACTTGCATTGACCGATACGATGAGAAGCGGAAGGAGCTAACCTACCCTCCACTACATGAACGTGTAAAAAACTGTAAAGGATTGTCATGTTTGGTTTCTATGATTAATGATGCTTTATCGCCAAAGGTGTAGGGATCCTATTTCCTTGGGTGATTGAGACACAGGCAAATACACCAAAGTTAAAACGGAACCAGCCAACGTGCGTACATCGAAACTTCGTCGCAGGACTCAACTTTGTCGGTTTAAAGTCTTGTATTCGTGTCATTTAAACAAAGTGAATGTACACAAGTGTGTGTACGTGGGTGCGTGGTAGAGAAATTAAAGGACATGATTTCATGCGTGCATGAGATGATGATGATCCCAACGTTACTCCAATCAATTAACGTACGTACGCGTGCCACATGAGGTGCATCCGGTCTGTATCCACAATATAAATGCGAAGAGCGTCCGACTCCATTATTGTTTAGAGCAGCGTGAGTCACCTTATAAAATGCATCTCGGAAATTAGTCAAGTGGTCACCTCGGGTACGATACGAGATTATTTTGACAGCTAATTAAATAATAAAAAATTAGATATTGAGATTGAGAAAAATTGTAAAATGAAAAAAAGAATTAAAATTAGAGTTTTACTATAAAATAAATTGAATATATCCCATTTGAAACCCACAAGCAGATTTAAATAGTTAACAAAAAAGATAAAATTGTATTTAAGGCCGAAGTATAGTAAAATACAGAATAAGATACCTATTTTTAAAATATAGTTTAAGAGTCTGGAATAAAATCGTTACTAAAGATAAACATTACCATAAAAGAAAATTAACTCAAAATAAAAGAGTTAACTAAAAATAACAATTTAGAAGGAAAAATTATTGATTTTGTTGTCCACAAGGAGCCCACTAGGCAGAGTGTGGTGATCATGACATGCATGCCGAAGAGAGGTTTCCGACTTGGGATCATATGCGAAATTTTGACACATGTAGTCCAAGTTATGTGAAAAATATACTGGCACGGTCACTTATCGCCCAAATCCTAGGAATACCCATCTCTTCCTGTATGTTTTGCATTGGTCTATCTCCTCGAGATTATCCAGTGCTTTTAACGTCGCATCTATCTATTAAGCCTCATCATTGGACCTCAATCCTCCTACATCAGTCCCTTCGGGTTGGAAAGAACTTGTCATCTAGTTCTCGTAAGCATCTAGAAGGCACAACCAACGTAACTTTTGGACTTATATTTTTTTTTTTCATATAAAGCTAGACTCGCATACTTACATCATTCTAACCAGGATGAAGAAAATTCGTCCTCGAATTCAAAATCTTCTTATCTCAGTCTTTTGGATGTCTAGTTAAACCCATCTTTCTCTTGTTTTGGAGTCCCGTCCCAACAATCATGACAAAGTTGACATATATTTGATCAGCTCGAAATAAAATAGTGTCGAGCATCTCATAGTCTAAAATCAAATCTCCATCCCACATACTGAATCTACAAATAATATATTTCCTCGGAGAACTTGAAAAGAACTCCTCAATTCCCAGAAAATCAACATAAGCAATTGGCTCAAAAGTTATTTCATCTTCAATGTTTAAAATTTCACCACCATCTTCCTTTTTAGAATTTTCTATATTTTTAGAAAAAACAATTATCTTCCACAACTAAATCTTCATTAAGACTGGTATCGTAAAACAGTGTAGGGTTCCAACTTCCATCCTATGGAAGAATGTTCCTCTTCGAAGTCATCTTCCTTAGAGTAGTAATCTCACTCGATCTCAAGCAACACATCAATAAAACCTTCAGTCTATAGAGTACTAAGAAATTCTAGTAAGTAAACTCTGAATCCTAGGTTTTCATGTCGTTCCTCATTGGTGTAACCATCAACAGATCTTATTCCCTTATTCAACTTGTGAAATCGTTGAAACAAGGTCTGAGTATATTCGAAGGGCAAAAAGTGACCCTTCATCTTCTTTCAGTCGTCAATCTTGGATTTACCCTATCGCTCTCGAGACCACTTCAACTGCTCCCACTAGGTAGACACTCGGCCCTTGTTTGATGACAACTAATTTCACCTTCATACGATTTGAGCATCCTTGTAGTCAAAGATATGTTCTACTTTGTGTGACCAATTAATGAAGCCCTCTGCCTTTAGAGTGCCAGAAAATTTCAATAAATCCATTATGACACAATCTCCACCTCGCTCCTCCCTATCACAGTACTCCCGAAAAGGAGCACAATTATGATACGAGTTCTCAAAATTGAATCCAGACTTTTGATCATAAGTTTGACCCTCCAGATTTTGTGCCTTTAGACGCTGAGATAATTCTGTTATTTGCCTCTATAAATATGTGATCATCGCATCATGTACGTTACGATCGGGGGTAGGGACTGCCTCATTCTAAACCTGTCCACGTCGACTACAACCTTTAATGCCAACCATGAAAACTAAAGATAATTCATCCTAGGAAAACGCTAAAGCTCTGATGCCAAATGAAGTCAGGGCAAAATAGGAGATTATTCTAATGGCTAATTAAATGCAAAATTATAATTAAGGTGAAACAGTAAAATACGAAATAAGATAACTATTGTTAAAATCTAGTCTAAGAATTTGGAATAAAATCATTACTAAAGTTTAAACATTACTATAGAAGAAAATTAACCAAAAATAAAAGAACTAACTAAAAATGACAATTCGGAAGAAAAAATAACTGATTTTGGAATCAACAAGATGCGCACCAGCTAGAATGTGGTGACCACAACATCTATGTCGAAAAGCGTTTTCTTCATTGGTGTCATATGCATGATTCTGACACCTGTAACCTAAGTTAGGGAAAAAAAAATATTGACACTGCCATTTCTCCTCGCCCAACCAAGAAATAAATCTCATCACCCAAATTCAAAGAATACCACTTCTACCCACATCTGCCGCTGTTCACTCAAATCCAACGAATATCACTTTTCGCTCAAATCTTAGGAATACTCATATCTTCTCGCCGATTTTGTGCGGGTCTACCTATTCGAAGTAATCCAGTACTTTTAATGTCGAATCTATCCATTGAGCCTCATCATTGGACCTCAAACCTCTCAATTATCTGCATCAGCTAGCCTAACTGTGAAAGCAGCTCACACATGAGTTAAAATGCGCCATATATATATTTGACTGCGACTCATTGATGAACTCCAAACTGCCAGCCGACCGGATCGGAGTCTAAAGTCTGACCCTCTTTTGGGAAATACTTGGTATGTTAGAAAGGTCAGACATGCACCGTCCATCTTTTTTGCGCAACCTGTAATTTCGACCGTCGTTTAGACCAATAAATTGGGCTGACCATTTTGCATCGTTACTTGGGTACTGATAGACTAATCATAGGGTTAATGAATCATGTATTGCATGGATGAATTATGAAGATCGAAGGTGCAAGAACCTTCGTGAATATTGAGCTCTAATATTTATAGTACCGATTCATTTTTTTTTAGTTCCAATCGATCATCATGGACCTCTGGCATGAATACTCAATCATGATGATCTACTTCATTGTGCGACCTTTTGTTCAATATTCATTCCCTCATAATTTTATGATCAAATGTTTTCCAAGAACACGTTGATCATAAACATCGATCTCTCTCACAGTACTTCAAGTCATGTGAATGAAAACTACTCTTAAAACTCATCCAACGCTCATGCACTTAGCTGCATGTGTACATTTTTCTAATGACATGGTTGCGACATTCAAAGGAAATTGATGATCAATACGAACAGAACAAATTTAAGGAATCAATTAGATATAATAATCACTACGGGAAAAAAGCTCATTTCTGGCTATTTTTATTTTCGGCGAGATAATTATTTTGCAAAAAGTTGATTTTTTAATTTCAAAAAATTCTTTGTGTCAATTTGTAAAATCACCAGAAAAGTCATTATTTCCGGCAATTTTTGTTTGCCAAAAATAATATTGAAGCAAATAAACCTGTTTGGTAATATTGGTATTGTTGTAATAACAGGTCTGCCGTTATATGTATTTGTTAGGGTGAAAATTTTCACTTATTACAACAATTTCTAGGTCGCCTTAATAAGTTGTCTTCCTAATTCCCCACCCCCCTGATGCTTTATTTTCCCACAATTTCCAGATTCTCTCTCTCTCTCTCTCTCTCGGATTCTACACGGGAGTTTCTGATCATTGCCAGTGCCGTCGTCTTCTCACCTCCTTCTGTGCTTCTCGTTGATGCCAGTGAGTTTCTCCTTCAAACTCTTAGACTCACTCAATCTCTCTCTCTATAACTCTTGCTCGTTTCTCTCTACATACGCATGGTGTTTGGTTGATTAATGTTTCAAGTTGTTGTAATAAATCGTAGAGCTTAGGTTTAGAGTAATTTTCCAATTTTTGATATGGCATTTCAGCTTCTCCATGGGTGCGACGGAGTATTTCCCCCATGTTCAATGCATGCTTGATTGTTTGATTTCCTTTTTCTGAGATATATTGTGTAGTTCAAATTCTGTGTGTTTAACTTTACTGAGAATAAAAAAGGACGTAATCCTGTGTATATCTATTTTTTGTACTTGAATGTGTTTTTTTTTAGCATTTGTGTTTGTTTATTTTTGAGTATTGTGTTCGTTTATTTTTTAGATAAAGATGTGTGGGAAGGAATATAGAAGAATGGCTGAAAATGAGAGAGAAAACATGGTCAACATTGTTTATTTTGAACATTACTATGGAACTTAGAGAATACTAATCCTGTTATCAAGGTGGAGATGAGCCTTGTGTTCAAGCTCTCTAATAAAGTCCTTGACAAATGAACATGCTTGATGAAAATTGTTCCAAACACAATAATTCGCACTTCCATTGAACAACAATATTGAATGGACAGAGTTCTTAAATATTTTTAAAAAAAGAATTTCTCTACCAGCTATGAAACATGGTTTGTATGGAAGTAATGCATGTAGCTTCTCTTGGCAACCACTCACTTAAATTTCAATTTCAACTCTTTGGGCATTGGCTTGTTTCTATTATATTTGGTTTCTCTACGAAATGCTTATTCTGTAAATTAATATTAATTCGTTGCTTCTTATATATTATTTCGCCTATAAATCAATATTACAAGTCCTATTGGCATTCATCAATAACTTTACGTGTTGTTATACAAGGCAAATGGAGATCAAAGGAAGATCTGTTTGATATAGAGATTGTTGTATAAACTTTGGCCTGCATTGTTGTTGATGGGTAAATGATGTTTTGTTTCCAAGTTTGTTTACACTTTGTTCAAGAATTTCCAAAAGCTAAATAAATAGGCAAAATCATGTTTCCCCATGGCTGCTGCAAATTATTTTCTTAGCATAAATATTGATGTAGGGTATTTATATGATTTAAAGTGATTTACCATAAATGGCTGGCTGTGGATAGTTTTGGCATAATGGATGATAGAACTTATATTGGAGATGAAAAGGTCCTTTTAGAAGTATCGACATTATTTGCATGTTTAAAGACGTTGTGACAGATAGCTACTACTGCTTATACTTCAATTTTTCATTTGTCAAAGTAGTCTGGGCAATTGATGTATCTGGTCATGTGTTTTTATCGAGAAATTTTCAGCCATAGTTAATTAATTTTTGGTGGATTTTGTTTTTGTCATTTCTTCCTCTATTTTCCCTATTTTATTTTTGGTGGGAGGAAGAGGAGTTGTTTGATAAATGCTTTGACTAAATTATACCCTTTTAAATGCTCTATTACTGGATTGCCACTCCCATGCATCTATTGTTTCTGTCAGTAATCTCCTGCAGCCAACAACTTGCATTGGAGCATCTCATCTAAAATTGTTGATTAGCTTATTTTTTATAAATATTATTATAAAATTGGAAAGTTACCATGTTAACTGAAGCATTTAATTATCCTGCAGGGGTTATAACATTGGAATTCGACTAGTTGATGAGTTTCTAGCAAAATCTAATGTATCTAGATAAACTAACTGTAAAGAGACTGCTGAAATAATTGCTAAGGTATGCTATGACCGTTTGTTTAGATACATGTATGAATAAATTATTTGTTTTAGTTAGGATAATAATTGTTTGAAACCTGCGAAAATTTGTTTCAGTTAGCATGATCTCTGTTGCTGTGAAGATTGTCTAAAAATATTGTTTTTAGACTTATTTCTCATAGTGGTTATGGCTATGACTTATTTTGTAGTCAATTGCATGTGATAGTCTGGCTGTAACATCTATTGGTATTGAGGTTTGTTAGAGCAATACAAATATGCCTCTTTTCTTGACATGTTTTGCATTGAGGTTTGCAATGTTGGAGGAGATAGGATAGATGGAGATTAGTAGAACTAGAAGTATGAGGTTAATTATGATCATAGCAATCACTTATTTAAAACCTCATAAAAAATAAAAGTTATGTAAAGCTAAATTGTGTTCATTTACTATCTTAGGGATAATTCTTTCCACTCTGCATAACCCTATTCAAAACTCTTTTTTTTTTGTTTATAAGTTAACCATATTCATAATTATGGTATTAATGAATGCAGATTCCCAATATGTACTAGTTTAAAATAAATAACTTTAAGATTTTGGATTGAAGGCTTTTTGCCCCCCTCTTAATATTAAAAAATAAACACAATCAGGTGAAAACAGTTATAGTGCTACTCATTCATCAAAAAATAGCCATAAGGTAATTCCTTATGTGAAGATGCCATTGATCCTTTTGCTTGAGATTGTGTTTTTTCCCATGATTTTTTGCTGCAACTATTTGTATATTGCTTAATATTTATATATAGTGCATGCAGCCTGCAGGTTAGAATTGTGGGGGCAGAGAGAGAGAGAGAGAGAGAGAGACCAACATCTCTTGCTTCAAGTAGAAGCTTAATTAAATGATCATGCATGAGACAACTTGTTTCTGAATATCATTAATTTATATATATAGATATATGTATATTTGTATATGCTTTCTTCATGGCTGACAATGAAGTAGATATATATTACCAAATACAGATGTTAGAATATTACTATACTCATAATAGAATATATTCATAATATTCTAATTTATGTATAGTAATATGACTTATTCTTTATCATATATTAATTTATTGTGTAAACAACTTTTGCACCTCTACTTGTTTCTAGATAGACAAGAGTTAGATTCAAATCACTAATAGATTTAGATCTAGAGAATATGCTAAAAGAGTTAAAGAGTTCCTTACCTTGGCCCAAACTTATGCTACAAGTGAAGAAATTCGTTGCCCATATGTCTTATGTTCAAATAATTACTTTCTACCTATAAACCAGGTAAATAAACACTTGTTTGTTAAAGGCATTGACAAGAATTACACATCGTGGATTTTTAATGGCGAGGAAGAAAATTTAATTATAAGTGATGAAGATGATGATGTACATGATCCCAAACAAGAGGATGACTTCATTGATGATGTTGATGTTATGTTACGAGATATTCATGCTTGGGGATTTCTTGATGTTCCCATAATCGAGTCATTCCACGCTGAGGGTTCACCATTGCTTAATACTGATTCATCTCACACTTTTCAGTTAGTTGTTGGCTGATTCTCAACGTCGTCTTTATAAAGGTTGTACAAAGTATTATAAACTGTCATTCACTGTCAAGTTGCTGCACATTAAAAAACTTGGTGGTTGGAATGTAAAGTCTTTCGACATGCTTTTGCACTTACTAAAGTAAACTTTTCCCAATGCCCTTTTGCCAAACTCATATCAAGAGTCACGTAACTTAAAAAAATGACTGGGCTTTACTTACACAAAGATACATATTTGTCCAAATGACTGCATGAATGCCTGAAATGTAAACTCCCAAGGTAAAAATTCAACGACACTATGAAGAGACGAATTCTTCAAAAAGTTCTATGACATTTTCCATTGAAGCCAAGGTTGTAGAGATTGTTTATGTCACAAAAAAATTAGCCAATATGCGGTGGCACAAATATCTTCGCGTCATTCAGTAGGGTATTCTAAGTCATCCTGCTGACTTTAAGGTGTGGACAACATTTGATCAAGAGCATGTTTGGTTCGCAGAAGATCCAAGAAATGTCAGGCTTAGTTTAGCTAGCGATGGTTTCCACCCATTTAAGGCTAAGCCTTATAGCGTATGATCAGTGGTTCTTGTCCCTTATAACTTGCCCCCGTGGTTATGCATGAATGATCTATTTTATATCACTTCACTCTTGATTTCTGAACAAGATCACAAGGAAATGAAATCGATATTTATCTTTAGCTTTTGATAGATGAATTGATTGATCTATGGGATAATGATGTTGATACATACGATGCAAAGGCCAAAGAGACTTTCTGATTGCATGCAGCATTGCTATGGACAATCAACGACTTTCCTGCTTATGGAAACCTCTCCAGGTGAAGCACTAAAGGAAAGATGGCATGTCCATTGTGCAAGGAAGAAACGGATTCCATGTAGTTGCCATATAGCTGAAACATTGTTTTATAGGTCATCGTCGATTCTTGCCACAGGGCCACATCTGGAGAAAGAAAAAGACTATTTTTAATGACAGTGCAGAGAATTGCAACCCACCTACAATGTATTTAGGAGAAGATATACTCATTCAACTCCAAAATATTCCTGATGCAAATTTTGACAAATTCATAAAGAGAAGAAAACGTACCTCAGAGTAGTTCAATTAGACCAAGAAAAGTATCTTCTTTCAATTGCCGTATTGATCGACTATAAAGATTAGACATAATCTAGATATAATACACATTGAGAAGAACATATGCGACAAAATGTTAGGAACTTTGATGTAATGCAAAACCATAAAGAGTGAACAACCAGGATCTAAAAAACTTGAGTTCTTTAGTTGACTAATAGACATTTTGGAAGTCCGCTACATGGGTTGGTGTCGTGTTTACTTATTCAAATGTGAATGGTTTGACATCTCTAATTCTAAATTAGGGATACGTATGGAACAACATCTTACTAGTGTGAATATGTCTTGGACAGCTTATAAGGAATTTCCATTTGTTTTGGCGTGCCAAGCGTTGCAAGTATTTTACCTAAAAAATTGCAGCATCCATGGTGATTGGTATGTAGTGCAAAAGGTCATACATAAAAATGTCTATGACCTTCCACGAGAATCCCTTATTGCAGATGAATCTGATTCTAGCGACGTTGATGCATACTAAGAGGATAATTCTAGTGATATTTACGTGAGTGTCTATGCTGATGGCATCCCACTGCAAACAAACATGCACAGGCCTAATGTTGAGCTAGAGCAGATTAATGTCGACACATCAGTAATGCAAAGGTCTAATTGGGACCACCTTGAGCAAGATTTTCTCAATGACGATACCAGCGAAGACAGTTCTACACACAGCGCCGAACTAGAGGGTACGTAGTATAGAAGAAGATAGTCTCTCGACAGAGAATGAGATGCACTAGCCATTTGAAAGCTAGTAATAACCCTGTGACTCCATACAACCCATTGTGTTTAGCTCATCTTAAATATCATTTCGCCACTAATTATGCTCTCATATTTTCCATCTTTTCTTATCTAATGCCGGAGTTAGGAGGTCGCTAGTGGTGTGCAATTTCTTAATATATTGATGTTTGAATGCCCTGGATACTTCAAGAATATCAAATCTTCCATTGAATGGATGTATTTGCACCCTTTATGTATTTCTCTCGAGTAGAAGTATTTTTTTCACTTTAGTATCATTTTGTGTGATTTGCTTGACAATTAACTAGTTTATTATTTTTCAAAGAATTTGGAAAAATTTATTGATATATTAAGTTCAAACAACAATTGAGGAATCCCCACACCCATTTTTTAAAACATTTTTTAAATAATTGTATATACCTAGTGTGATGCAAGGATAATTTCAGTGCCTAGCCTTAGATATGCCAATAACTGGAAGAGGTAGAGGTCGATCACATGGCGTGAGCTAAGGTCGAGGTAGATCTCAAAGAAATGATGAAGTTCAGAATAGAGTACCTATTGCTGCATTTACTACCCAATATGATGCATTCTCAAGCTCAGACGACTCAACTAAGTTGCCTGATTTTGTCTTGAGCACAGAACCAAATAACATGCCAGCAGTCAATTCACTAAACACAAACTTGTCTGGTGTTACTCTAATTTTCATTGGTATTATTTTACATTGTATGTTTCACGTTGATTAATTTGATTGTTGAACTATATATGATGCTAACATGGCAATTGAAAACATTAGTACCACCTAGCCAAAAGTGTGGGCGAGGAGTAGCAAAAAGCACAGAGTTTGAAAAGCTATGAAAGCATAGAAAGATACACTTGAGGATAAAGGATGGTGAGACTGCACCTTGTTGTGAAAACACTACCATTTTTACTACAAGGGTTACATGGTTGGTCAAGCACCATTTGGACTAGAGTCATGCTAGCTGGCACACCATACCAGTTAATGAAAATGAAGAATTGATTACACGCGTTTAGGTAAAAGTGAAAAAAAAAAATCCCAAATGTTGCTAATGTAAAACTCGTAGCATTAATTATAATTAATCTGTTTGTTGTTTGTCCCTAGGCTAACTTCATCCCCGATTAGACCAAAAACAATCACCGTGATACGGTTACGAAGACACTTCGCAAACGGTTTAATTATATTTGCTATTATTTACATAAAACCTACAAGCAATACGAGAGTAATGAAGAAGCACTTGCGAATGTGCCACCGTTGGTGACACCAGCCACCAGGTGAAGTTATGTGCTCGATATTAAAGCAAGGACTTTAAGGTAAGTTGGAAGTTGAATATTTAATTAATATGCTCTTGCATTTTTTGTTTTGGGGCTGCCGATACTTGTCATTGTTATGTTGTTAAAAACATGTTAAAGTTCTACACCTCTACTTTTCTCATGTATATCATGTCCCGTATGAGTACAACGGATGTTTGAACGAAATAAAGGTAATAGAGAGAAACAACAAAACAATCACACGGCTAGACGAAGATCATTTGTACGGCTAATGGAGATGAGGGTAAGTCAATGATTTTGGTTGAAAGATGCACCTCGACGATTCCTTAAGATGATATAATTGAAGTCTATGTTGAATCTAATTTGCTTGTATTTGCAATTTGGGAATGAGGAGAATTTAGTCGAATTATTTAAAGAAGTAAGGTGGTCAAAGAAGAAGAACAAATTTGTGATTCCCATTGCAGAAGAGAAATATGTGAGTGTTAAAGTATAATCCCGAGAATTTCGGGAAAAATCTCCAAATAATTTTATGTGGTATAAGTACATATCTCTTACTAACATGTGTGATTTTCCAATAGTTGATAGCTAGAGATGGCTACAAAAATGTTAGAGCTGGAGCCTGAGAAGCGAACTAAGGAGTCTGCATCAACAATCTTTAAGGAAGTTTTGGGCCACAGATCTGGATATGCAAGGGAGCTCAGCGAGATGGTTATTCCCGAGTCATTTAGATGAGCAGCTGATGCCCAAATAATATAATTAACTAAACGTGCAGAAAGATTTGAAAAAGCTACTTCAGATTATAAGGGTCAGCTTGATGGCTTACAAGGGAATGTCATGTAACTAATTGAGAGATAAGCCGAATATGACAAGTTTATGAAGAGATATGAGTCGAAGAGGCAGACCCAGGGAGAGTCTCATAGAGAGACTCAAGGACCTGCATAGTTAGTTACTCATTTTGGAAGAGAAACAATTTTTTTTTTAATTTTGGTAAGGAGATGAAGGTTAAACTAATATATAAAAACAAAATGTCTCATACTTAGATAAGATTACTGGTGTGGGGTAGGTAGTGTATTATTAGGTTTTGAAGATATTTTGTAACTTATGTCAATGTACGTTTCTCTTGCCACCAACTGGTCACTTGGAAGTTGTTGATCATTTAATGTCTAGTCAAACCGCTACAATAAGGTAAGTTATCAGTACATGGTTGAACTATACTTTTTCATTTATTTTTCTTCTTACTTTTTACTTTTTATATATCTTTCATCATTATGCTTCAGTTCTTGTGATTTTACTCACCATATATTGAACTAATATTGTTATTAAATGCTCAACCAAAATTGATTGCTAAATTGACCATTTTCATTAGATAAATACATCTAGTAGATTTTATATATTTTGATAACCCTTAGAAGTTGTAGATATCAATAAATATAGATGACACATTTTTTTTCATTAATTAAATGAGTTGCTATGGTTTCTTCTTTATATATATATATATATATACATATATATATAGATGTATGCATGGATCGGTCCACATGGGTACTGATCTTGTGCTCTAGTCTTGAGATCCTACATATATGGATTGGCTAATGCCTTAATTAGATAGGAGATCTCTAGTATCTAAGATATTGCCCTTTCATATCTAAGAGTTTTGTGGCTTTTTTCTGGCTTGTGGGAGATCTAGTGGTCGAGACAAGGTATAATTTCCTGTGAATGGGGATAGGGGGTAGTTCATGGTCTTGTACATGCAGGGCAGGTCAGTTTGGAAGTTCTCAGTAAGCTTGGCTATTAGGAAAATATTGGCGTACTTGTGGACGATTCTTATTCTTAATTTGCCAATGATTTAGGACATAAGGAGACCTAGCTATGACCACAATTTGTGATTTTCGGGTTTTTCCATACGTCTTTAAATTCTACTTCACCACAAGTTTTTGTACATTGTCATGTCTTGTGTTTGGCAGTTGGCAGACTAGGAGGATTAATATGGATATAAAGTATCATCTTGTCATGGCTGCAACAATTTTTTTGATGAGCAACAATATTCCTGCTGCATGCTCGTGATAATATATATATATAGCTTTGCTCTTTAATTTCTTCTCCCCCCCCCCCTCCCCCTCCATCTCCCCTTTCCCCATTTCTCTTGTCCTTCTCTTCTCTCACCTCCTTTTTCTTTTTTACTTCACTATTTTTTTTAATAAAACTTTATATCTATATATACAAATTTGATTGTAAGCAAAATAAGTAATAATGTTAAAAACAATCATGGATTTTACAAGATTCACATGCATATATATATATATATATATACACACACAGAGGTATGTATCATGTTTTCATGACATTTTGCATAATGATATGTAGTGTATCAGTTGGCAGAAAAGTGGGATGTCAAAGGATGGAAGCCAATGACTATTTTGGGAGGTGGAGTATAGAATTACATTTCCATATAAAAGTTAATATATAGAATTATATTTCTATATAAAAGTTAATATATACTCTCTCATTCGCACCTAGATTCTATAATGATTTATTTATGATTGATGGTTTCTCATTTATTTGGTGCTCTTGTTTTTCATAGGATTGAACTAAGGTATTAAGAAATACAGAGCAAAATCGTTTTAGAAATTGTCAAAGATGGAATCAAAGTTGAACTCATAAAAAAAGAATTTCACTTGTAAATTTACATTCCATTGTGATATGTTGGATGATATTGTATAAAACTTAAAGACTAAAAAGTAGTGAATTTCAAATATGTATGTTGAGGTAATTTGATTGATATTGGCAAGCAAATATAAATTTTTCCAAATTTAGCATTTTTCAATTTATTAACAAGTAATTACTTGTCATAAAAGAAATAAATATAAGAAAAAAAAATAACTACACACTAGGAATAAATTTTGTTGGTTCCAAATCGCCAAGAGATTATTCTGGAAAAGGCAAGCGTATTTGATACGAAAAACAATATTTGCGGTGAATACCCATCGCCAGAAATAAAAAAATAAATTTTGACAAACTTTTTTATGAAAACTTTTTATCATATTAGCGGCTATTACTTTTGTCAAAAATGATGATATTTCTTTCGATTTATAAAATCGTTGAAAAGAATTTTACTTGACTCCTTAGAAATAGCTCCTGGGGGCAACTTAAAGTAGCCAACTTAAAAGTAGCCAGAATTAAGCAATTTCGGTAATTTTTGATAGTATTTTCGATGACTTGTATCGTCAGAAATTTCCTATAGGGAAGGGCCATTATGAGCCTTCCACAATTTTAAGGTCGGGATGATTTTCTGTAGAGATCACAGCAATTCCAAGGAAGTGGATTTTCCTAATTAATGAAATTGACTTTTGATAAATACCCTATCCGAATAGTTGTGATATTCTTTTGTGCTCATCGTATATTCTATATCTCTTTAATGTTAATATATTTAATTTTTATTACAATCATTCATTCTGGCTTAGCTGTCACATTTTATTTCTTTATATAAGAAAATTATTTTGTTTACATTTTGTGTAAAAGCTTATAAATTGTGTTCATGTGTAGACTAATATATAATTCTCTTTATATAATTATTTTGATGATGCGTCATATATTCCATTAAGAACTATAACATTTAAAATATGAAAGTAATATTGAAAATAATTCAAGTACAATATTTCGTATTTTATGCCAAAACAATAGAATAATTGATTGTACGATTGAATACCAAATACCAACAATTCACACCTCCCACCTTACACGTTATTAATTACAATAGTTCTTGTAGTTGAGGTCACCTAACACGTTTAATGGTTTGCTGTGTAGCTTCTCTCTCTCTCTGTGTCTGAGGTTTGACCGCTTGCTCCTTTGATAAAAGGCTACAGGCTACCCATATTTAAAGGAGTGATGTAGATATAGTTATAATTTCTAAAGCCTATAAATTTAGGTATTTTCTTTTAGAAAAAATTGTCTTTTCATACTTCATATTTTTTAAAATAAATATACAAAATTTATATATATTTTATAACTGTATAAATTATTATTTTTAAATAAAAATAAGACAACCACTGAGTTTACAATATCAGAAAAAAATTATTTATATACAATATTTTTTTATAATATTTTATATAATGATGTTTTAAATCAAGAATATTTTTATAAAATAGTTTATAAAAATAATATCATTTTATGAAAATACTATCATATCTGACATATCATTATTCATATCTGAAAGCAGCAGTGCTGGGAGTTCGCGCAATACACGAGAAAACGGTAAAATATGTAAATATATTGTCTCTTCCTTCACCCTGAGGAAAATGGCAACCGGGAAAAGTCAAAGTCGAAGAAAACAAGCTCTCAATTTTCATCACGTCATCGAGATTGTACATCGAGGCCGGGCCCCACGTTGAAATAAACGAGCAAGTCATATTTTCAAAGGTACAGAACAGAAAAAGGGCATAAGTTTTTACAATAATAATACGTTGTGTAAGGACTGCTTTTCAAAGTTTCCATGCTTGTGTTCATCGAGTACTGTAGGTTCTCCGAGACCCTTCGCCCACGGAATAGGTTTTTGCTTCAAATACATCCGGCTATTTAGATCAAATAAAAAAACCCATGTCAATGATGTCGTGGTGATAATTTTTTACTGGAAAAGGGTGAGCCAAGATGTCGGTGTCATTTTCGGATGCGACCGGATATATGCCGGCTTACGATGAAGCTGGTGCTGCAGCTGGGTACCATAACCAGTTCAAGCCATATAGCAGTACTAGCGTGTGCGAGATTGAGGAAAGTACGAGCGAAATCTTCGAGATCGACCATGGAGTGCCGCCGATGGGATCCATCAAAGAAGAGTTTGAAGGGAGTGTGTTTTCGTTGGATGTTCAGAACTGGGAAGACTGCGTGTACGTGGCCGTGGGGAAGAGCGAGTCCAGCATGGAAGCGCTTACTTGGACTTTGAAGCACGCTGTTAATCCCGCCACTGTCGTCTATCTCATCCATGTCTTCCCGGAGGTTCAGTACATACCTAGCCCATGTAAGCCTCTCTCTCTCTCTCTCTCTCTCTCTCTCTCTCTCTGTGTGGTTGGTGAGTCAAACTGGGCCATGTGCAGCCTGAGCCTTAACCACCAGTGACTTTGCTTTCAACAATAGACAAACAGAATTAATTGTATGAGATTCTTTTAGCTCTATGGAAGACTTGCGAAGAAAAGGTTGAAACATGTCATTGTCGACAAAACATCTAGTGGCATGCATAAATCACGGGAAAAATGATAAAGATCTGTGTCTTCTCATACTCTTATCGGTTGAAATTCATTTTTTTAAGGGCCTAGATTTGAACTGAAGCAGTGGTTTTAGGAAATTTTTGGGACAATTTAGATAAGGTACTTGATGAAGTTGACCCTGCCCATGCTCATGAGCTGGGTTTGATCATTAAAATAGATCATAAACCATGGTTTAAATCATTAGAATCATCCATGCTTGCTCCATTTTTGAATGCTACCTTCAAGGTGTCAGAATTAAACGAGAGTTTATAATCTTAAAGTTCATCAAATTTTCCGGGATCTTATGCATATACTATCTTGGTGATTTTAGTAGGAAAGCTTCCAAAGAATCAAGTGAGTGCAGAGCAAGTGGAGAGCTACATGGCCCAAGAAAGAGGCAAGAGGAGAGAACTCCTCCAAAAGTATCTTGATGCCTGCTCCACTTTCGGGGTACATAAACTCCAATTTGATTCATCATTTTATACTAACTTATCTATGTTTGAGGTCAATCTTTTAATGAAATTTGAAGAAAATTAAATACAACCAATGAAACAGGTTAAGTTCGATACCATTCTTATCGAAAGTGATATGGTTGCAAAGGCCATCCTAGAACTCATTCCTGTTCTCAATATTAGAAAGCTGGTTGTTGGAACCACTAAATCCAGCCTAAGGTACAATCTTTACTTTATCAGTACGGGCAAGCCCATTTAAGAAGTTAATTATAATTCTGTGATCATTCCAAAGAAACTTTTTCTTTCTTTTTTCTCATCTACACACAACTTTTCATTCCATTTCCAAAATGGATAGGAAATTGAGGTCTAGGAGGGGAAGTGGGATAGCTGATCAAATGCTGCAGAATGCACCGGTAGGTTGTGAGGTTAAGATCATATGTGAAGGAAAAGGAGTGATTGAACAGATGGCCGAGTCCCCTTCTCCACGTGACAATATTGATGATAATACTCCCAAGCAGCCTCCACAAGAGCAAGATCAACGCAATGACTCGTTTTCCTGCATGTGCTTCAAACCCATGTTCAAGTAATAGTTACAAATAATTGCAGAGAAACACTACAAGATCAGAAGGGACAGATCTCTTGGATTGATTTAGAGTGTAATATCTGATGCTGTACATTAAAATCTTAAGAACACTATTTGTGATTCTGATCTTTCCACTGGGTTTTGTGTTTCTTTTTCGGTTTGGTATTAATCATCATAAATTGTAGCTTTGGAACAACTTAGACCGCGTAGAACAACCATGCCATTTTTCTTTTAGCTTTGGACAACCCAAATTCAGCTACAAAACTATACAAATGCACAGTAGTCGCTGCATTCCCATTAGAAGCAGTTGCTCTAAGAACATACATGCATGTTTTTTATGCACTTGAAAGCCTATTAAAAAGGCAACACAATCAATACCATGCCACCACCAAAGATAAGAGTTCCTCGTAAACTATATCAATGAAAGAACTCCATGCTCACCACCATTAATAACACTCCCCGACTTGTTTAGAACACAGTTCAGCTCCCGGCCTAGCACAAACCTTTTCCATATCACAACTTAATTGGTGACTGATGACTGATAAGGATCCAAATTTTGAAAAAAGAAAACAAGAAAAAGAAAAAAAGGGAAGTCCCGACTCAGGGACCTAGGAAAACCAAGCATGGAGCACAAGAAATATCTAATAAACCGAGCTTTTGCTGACCCCAATCACAATATTGAATTTGACATTCCATTTTTAAGAGAAGAAATCATTTTCCGGTTGTGGAATGTTATTTCTATCGATACTCAACTAATGAATGAGTCTTTTCCAGCGTATCACTTAAATATTGTATGAGGGACAAGTGTTTAATCAAGAACACTTGTCATCCAAGAACAAATTCATTTCTTGTTTAATCAAGAAATGAATTTCTATATTTTGTTCATCAAGTTTCTCATTCAAACTCAAGTTTGAACAATTTTTTTTAATTAGAATATATTGTTTAACACCGCACAGAAGATTTAGAAAGAAAGAAAAAAAAATTGTAAATACATCTGGCACTAATACTCAAGATAGTAAAGCATTTTTCGGTTGTGGAATGCTGATTTCTGTTGATACTCCTAGATTTTCTGCCTCTTCTTCCTTCAACTCTCGAATTCGAACTTATCAGCTAATTATGACACCAACAGATGAATAAGTCTTTCCGAAAGAATAAAAATAACTCTCATAGAGATGCAATGGTCACCAATTTCATACCATGCTTGAAGAGGTCGTCACCCCATAAATGGGTTTCAATTACTTTTCCGAACTGAGTTTCAAAGTCATCAGTAATATCAATCGTAATCTGGCAGTTGCACCTCCTTAATTTATTACATTAAAGTAAAACTGGAAAAAACAACTAGGGAATGATTTGGCAGTAGCACCACGTAAATCAGAAGCCAGCCTAGTACTACCTCATAAATACGACCTGTGACCAATCAACAAGAAATTATTAGAAATAAGACATAATTCAAAACGTGTAAAATCAAAACTAACATGAGGTTGTCCTGCTCACAACTTGCCTAACTCCAGTGAGATATATTTTTATGGCAAAACGTTTCTCGTCATCCAGCATCACTTGAATGTATGGGGGAGAAGTGTTCGCAAAGAGTTGAAGGTACAAGTAAGGCAAGTTGAGAACCTGCCCTACTATTCGTATCTCCGATGATATGTTTACTTTAAACATATTCTCCTTACAAAGAGGAGGTGGCCTTAAACCTTTGATGGAAACAACCTTCCTACCACCGATTTCTATTCAACCGGCCAGACGCACCTTGATGGTTGAGCAATCCATCAAAGGTTTGATATGCCTGACTGATTTCGAAGATATTCATGCGTGTAATCCCACCATTGGAGAGCTTGTTACTCTCCCAGTTTCCCATCATTGTCCTCCATCTGGTATGAAAAGGACTCGGTTTGGGTTTGGACTCAGATATTGTTCTGCAACAAACCAGTTTAAAGCGATCCTCATGATCTTCAAAGTTTACGAAAAACATGGCCGGTTTAGAAGTATCTATAGTAACTCAGTTTTCATTATGAAGTCTACAGTTTTTAACTCTTGGGTCAAAATCGTGGAGAATGGTTGAATGTCCTAATTATCCGCTTGATGTTTCAATTTATCTGGATGGCTCTATATACTGGTTAGTCTCTGACTCTGGATACAATGAAATCGTCACTATTGCATTTGATGTTGGTGATGAGAAATTCAGAAGAATCAGAGCTCCTCCAGCCCGATATAATGACGAAGAAGATAAGTGTTCAGCAGTACAAGAGCAAGGAAAATTTTGCTTAGTTGAATTCCTGTATGAATATTGCAGTTTAGAGACATGGATCATGCTTGAGGTTCGTTAGTGGGTTAGAGGGTATAAAATCGTGCTTGAGGTTTTAAGATCCGATATGTTTCGGGACATATCTTGTATTGACTTCAAATGCCTCAACAGAGGAAAGCTAATATTCAGCCCAAGGTTCAACGGATGGTTTTTTAACGCTATCAATAGCAAATCATTTGAACCTGTTGATTTTGGTGATGACAGCAGAGCTCTGCGGGAAATAGCTACCCCATTTGAGGAAAGTTTGATACTTCTATCTCAAGACTGAAAATATAATAATGATTATCATGTTTGAATCATATATCAAATAACTCCAGGATTTGTACGTCCTGCGATTGAATCTATCGTACCATATGGGTAGCTAATTTCAACCTTGAATAATTTTATTTGAAGATCTTTACACCACACATTATGTAGCATAATTTCATAATCTTTTATGCCATTGGTGGTAATGGGAGACAAGCTTACTGGGATAAAGAAATAGCGAATCCTCCCATCATCCTCCCATATGTTGGATATGTCTTGCACATCTTACATGTAAGGTCCTGGTTGTTCACACCTTTGAGTCTGTTAAGCGAAGATTAAAACTTGACGATTTTGAATTTGTTCACACCTTTGTTCTTCAAACCTTCGAAGTGAGGAAATGTTTAATCGTGCTTTATCAAGAGGGAACTGATCTCAAGCCTTTCAATGGCAGACTTGAGGCAATACTCGTGCAAATAATTGAGAAACAATTAGCGGCAATAACAACCATACAATTCCTCCTAAATTCTTTATAAAAGTAAAAATAAAAAGAACTTCATAATCACCAATATTAATCCCTGAAATATTCAAAACAGTTATCCTATATAAACTACTTGCAATCAACACCAATCACCACTAAAAGAAATCAAATTCAAGATAATTATCCGAACCTTTCTGCTCAGGAGCAGGTGTAGCAGCAGCAGCCTTTTCGCTTGTTGATGCTGTTGGAGCAGGTAATCTCTCAATCTCGACAGGCTTTGGGATCTCAGGTGGAGTAGCACAGCGTATCAATGCCCAATTAACACCTTCAAAGAAAGGGTGCTGCTTGATCTCAGTTGCCCCTCGTTTATAGGCCAATCTATGTTGTGGTTCCTTTACAAGCAACCCCCTTATGAGATCCCTCGCTGCAAAACTGACAACCGGCGATTCTGGAAAACGCAGAGGCTGACCCACAACATTGAACAGTGTAGCTCGATTTCCAGATCCCTTAAAAGGAGTTTTACCAAACAGTAATTCATACAGAAAGATTCCAAAAGTCCACCAATCAACAGCACTTCCATGACCTTCACCCTTAATGATCTCGGGTGCCAAGTATTCATGCGTCCCAACAAAAGACATAGACCGGGCATCAGTTGGCTCAGCAACGAGCTCAGGTAATGGGCTGACTTGGTTACCTATGTCATTTTTAGGTTTCCTGTCCTTCTTGGACTTGCTTGAAAAGAGGCGTGGTGAGAAGCATGTTGTAGGGACTACACAGGATGGCTGAATGCAGGAAGGCTCAATGCAAGCTGGTTGGACACAGTAAACGGGATTTTTCCGGAATGGGTCAGATTCCATAGATGAGGTTTTGACAAGAGTTGGGCTAACAGCACAGCGGAGTGAAAGGTCAAAGTCAGAGAGCATTATGTGTCCATCATCCCTCACAAGGACATTTTCTGGCTTAAGATCACGGTAGACAATACCAAGCATGTGGAGGTACTCTAGACTTAGCAGGACCTCTGCTACATAGAATCTGCAGGTTAAATGAAATACAACATTTAGTTAATAAGAAGTATCATATAACATATAAATTTTTTTTTTTTTTTTATAAGTATATAACATATAAAACATCGTCTCCATGACTCTCAACCCCCCCCCCCCCCCCCCCCCCCCCCCCTCTTTCTCTCCCCAGGGCCCCTAAAATTGCTGCTGATTCATGATAGAGCCACTGACCATCTTACACTTATCTTTGAAAATAGTTTTTTGGTTTTTTGATTTAGTGGTTGAGGTTTTGTACAGCTTTGAAACTGAAGGCCGTAAAAGAACTGATCTTTAGGTTAAAAAAAGAAGAAGCTTTTTTAACTAATATTCTGCATGATCTGATGAATGAACAAGCTTTGAAGATATGCAACTAAAGTTCATTCAAGGCTCTAGAGGAAGCTACTAGAAATCATACAAGCATTACAACAACATTCTGCCACATGTGAGTTCCAAGTTTCATCAGTTATGGCTTTAAGAATACAGCTTAAGAACTTTGTCTATATAATATAAGTCAAGTTTCAGACTCTACTTAACATGCACAGGCAATATTCTGACTCGTAGGCATACAATGGGGATAGGCAACTAACTCAACCTAATGAAATAATTCATCTTAGAAGAAGAACAAAGGCCATGGCCATAACACGGAAATAGCTCAACATATTCGATACACTTAATTACAGATTCCTGAAAGTAATAAACATAATTTTCCTTTTCAAGGATAGGGTGTTCGTTTAACCATCGAAGGCTAAAGGGGTAAACAGATAAAAATATTAAGCTGAAAGTGAATCAGAACACGCACATCAACTAAAATGAAGGGCACATTACTTTATGGTTTATCAAAATAATAATAATATTATGGTTAAGCTAGCTTAACATACTTGACTGCCTGCTCAGGGAAATGCTTTCCTGGCTGCCTCTGCCGCAGAGTGTGCAAATCTCCTCCAGGACAGAACTCCATTACCAAACATGAGAACTTATCTGTCTCAAAGTGAGAGTATAATGTTGGAAGGAAGGGATGGTCCAGAGATTGAAGTATCTCTCGTTCTGTCTGAGCACGAAGCAGCTTCTTCCGAGTTGCTAGAGACCCTTTATCCATAACCTTCATTGCAAAGTAGCATTTAGTTCCACTTAACTCAGACAGATAGACACTACCAATGTCCCCACAGCCAAGCCTCTTCAGCAGTCTAAAATGGCCCAAACCCAAAACCCCATCTCTTGCTCGAATAGCTTGGATGGCTTCCCATCTCATGTCATTTGCTTTGTGCGGTTTGCTGATACTGGTACTAAAGCTGCTAGAGGTACTCTCATCGCTTACATCACTGCTTGTGCTACCTCTACACATACTGCTCTTTCCACTCTCAACAAAATCAACACGATCACTAATCTTGGCACTTCCACTGGTTTTGGCAAGACTGCTGGTCCCATCACTAACTTTCGCAGAAACTGAACTGTTCTTCACGCTCTCATACACTGATGTCTTTTTTTCTTGATCGACAGAACCTTCCAGTGAGCCTCTTGTCTCATTGACAGCAGAATCTACACCAGTTGCTGCTTGCTCAAGAAGTAAGGAAGAACTTGAATCAAATTTATTAATTAAAGAATTGGACAACACCTTTTGATTAGAATTTGGTGAGACTTTATTTTCAGCACCTTCACCCCTAACCTCCTTTAATGTGTGCTGAACATATTTCGGTAATTCTTTAGGCACTACTAACTCGGGTTTGCTTGCCTTTAAAAACCGTGGAGTTAAAGGCCTCAGATCATTTGCCTCTACTGTCTGAATGACTGCTGTTTTCTGTTGCTGTCTCGTGGAAGCTCTCGCACCAGATTTTGAGGCCATCAGACATAACAAAGAGTTTAGAATATATCAGATTGAATCAATCTACTGCTCAGCATCCATCATCGACGAACTATATCTTGCACTAGCAGCATAACTACATCTCCACTCTGTCAAAACCAGCATTTCATCAATTACAGACATCAGTAGCAAATTATTGCAAAACCCATTGCAACGCAAACGGAAAGATTATCTATATTTAATCGTAACAACACCCTAAGCCCCAGAGAGAGAGAGAGAGAGAGAGATAGCTACAAAGATGGTGTGCCTGGAAGTATATCATGAAGTTCATTAATAATAAAATACACGGGCGTAGACGAAAATTAATACAAGTGGAGTTTTACACATCCAGCACCCTTTTCAGTTTTCGCACGACCCAAACAATAGAAAAGATCACCCAATTAGATCTGATAGTGCCCATAGAGAATGCTGAAAAGTTCAGCTAAATACAAGTAAAAATGTCAACTTTTAGCAAGCATAACACCTAAAACACCACCAGTAAATTAAGTTTAATTTCCTCGGAATTTAAATAATTCAAGCACAAAGATGCATGTAGACTCGACCACATGATGTAGAAGATATATGAAGATTGACCGTCAGCCATCTAACTCGATCTGTCATTTTCCTACACCCAAGTAAAGGTAAATTAACCAAAACGAATTAGAAAACTTAAGTGAAAAAATAAGAAGTCAGAACAGATACAAAAGACTCGAGGACCACCAAAAAGAAGTAAAGAATAAGTCAGCGAGCAACCAATTAGATATCCAATTTCTGAACACATTTTATGCAAAAATTCAAAGAGATAAACCTACTGCAGTCAACTACAATAGCATGACGAAACTCCATTTACACCAAAACCCGGATCTCCCTCACAAAGCGATAGACATCAGGGAAAACCCAGCACAGATCCACAGACACAGAACGACCCAGGAGCAAAAAGAAAGTTTAGAAGGTATAGCAATGGAATTCCATCAATAAAAACGCAGTGAAGCTAAAAGGGTAGGAGAGAGAAGGCCCGAAAAAAGGAGTACCTGATTGCAAATTGCAAGGTTCACACACTTCAGCGGCTTTGCTCTGGCAGTGAAAACAAAAGAGAAGAGCACTGTCCAAAAGGGGAAATGGAGCGGTCCTGAGAGCTTAAAGCCAGCGTAGACCAGAGAGAGAAGCCTGAATGGGAAGCTGAAGAGAGCTTATACGGAAGTTAATTACAATGGAGGACTAGGCTTCAGCTTCTGGCCGATATTAGGCAGATAGAGAGGGAGAGGAGGGTCAAACCAAAGCCAAGGAAAGCTTTTTTGTTTTTTTATTTCTCGTTGCGTGCGAATTTCAATTGGTTTATGCATACTTCATCCATCTAGAGTCAAAATTATCAAAATGCCCTTCATTCTTTTTTCCGTTTTCTTTTTAATTGTATTTGTTTGTTTTTACCCTTGTCTTCTTCATCAGCTCTTTTGTTAAAATATATATAACGTATCGTATAAAATCACGTCAAATTATTTTTATAAAGTCTTTTTGTTAAAAACCTCTCTATTTTTATTCATCATAACTAAATTAATGCATTTCTTTTTCTTGTTGTTTATTGCTTTTGATGTGTCTATCTACATTTTAAAAGACATTCATTCATTAGTCAACCTAAACAGGTGCTAACCTAAAACATTATGAGGATAAAAAAACTCGTTGTGCTTAACTGCCCATATATGGTTTTCAAATATGTTTAGAAAATTCATGAAACTCAGAAATAGTTGACTTTTTTTTTAAAAACTATTTAATTCCTTTCCTATCATGTGAAAAATATGTTCTAAACGACAAGTTTGAATTAATAATACCTGACTTCTAATCAATATCAAAGAGAACTTGCCTTTTACTAAAGTTAATTAGGTATTGCACTCTTCAGCTACTAATTATTTTTAGAATTCTGTTATATACAGTTATTTTTATATATTTTTTGTATACTTTTATTAATGTAATTGGTCAAAGTAATTATTTTATATTAGAAAAAATTATGTAACCAATCACATTAGTGAAATATACAAATGAGTATGCAAAAGTGACTGTATATAAAATTTTTGTTATTTTCAAATACCATTTTTTATTCAATTAAAATTGTTAAGATACTGAAAAAATAAGTGACATTGCATAATCTTGATTATTGAATCTTAACTGATCAAAGTGCACATTATAAAATAGTAATAATAATATTATTATTATTATTATAAAAGATGTAAGTTGGTAGGAAGTGATCAGAACCATTCAATGTTTAACATTATTGTAATGTACGAGATCCTAACTCTGTCATCCCTCTACCAAATGTTCACAACAGTCTTTCTTTTGCTGGGCAAAAGAGGCATGCTATAAGAGCATTGTTATTAGATTATACATATATAAATGATAGTTTTAATGAATGTGAGATAAATTTAGATATTGGTTATTTCATTTATATAAATCTCCACATTAAAATAGCTATTTTTTTATTATATAATAATAAAATAATATGAGGTGAATTTAATTTTGACTATTCCATTCACGTCAAATCTCTATATTAAATTATTCATTTATTCATTATATAGTAATAAAATAATATTAACCTAAAAAAATATTTAATTTGGATATTTTTAATTTATTTTATTTTATCATGAATTTAATTTTAATTAAAAAAATTTAACTTTTTAATGATTTAATAAAATAATTATTAATTATTAATTTAATGTCTGGGTTAAGATGGAAGAGAGAGAGAGTTACATAAATTAATAAAATAAATATTTGATCTTTGTACAGTATATATCAAATTTGATCATTCCTATTGAATTACTGTAGCTAAAAGCTACAAAATCTGCTTTTGCCTAATTCAATGTAGGTTTTGAGGTCTAAAATTCAAAAAGTGGTATTAAGTATGTATTTACATATTCCAATGCGAATGCCCTAAGACAGAATATTCGTTAATTTGGTAAGTAACTACATCTAATGAAGAGAAACGATACTAGCCTTTCCCTCTATTTTAAAATAAATAAATAAATTTTTAGTAGTAATTTCCATTTAAAAATAAAATAAAAAAAAGAAATGCATCCATACAACTTATACGCTCTAAAATTATATCTAGCATTTCTCTCCCATTAATAATACACACAACTAAAATACATATATATACATATTGTACAACAAAAATTATAGTAGATCAGTTGTACGTTTAGTTTTCATGGCATGCAACGTTAACAGGCATGAAAATACTTTATATTATTTTGGTAGGTATTAACAGATCATTGGTGAATTTTTGGAGAATATGAATTATTGGAAGCAAAACTAGTTAATTTGTTGAATCTCATAAAATTGAATAATTAATATCGGATACGTACTTATATATTTAATATTATTCAAAAAATTATACAAATAATTATAAATATGAGTGCAATTCATTTATATATCTCTCACAATTTTTATAAATCTTATAATTTGAACAAAAAACTCATAGGGATTAGCTCAAATGGTAAAGGCATTGGGTTTGAAGGTATGCTCTCCAGGTCTAAGATTCAAATTTTCTTGAGTGCAAACAATCTTTAGGAGTCATCAGATTGATAAATTTTTTTTTCAAATTATTCGAGATGTACTTATAAAAAACTCCTTATTGAAGACCTATACACCCTTAAAATTAGTCAGGACGTTATTACTGAACACCCAATTCAAATGAGAAAATAATAATTTGAACAAAAACTCAAATCCAAATCGTCCCAACTTTTAGATCTATACCACAAAATCTCTTCAATTAATGTCATTTAAACAGTGTCCAAACATGTCTCCTTCAAGCCAACTGATCAGTACTAGCTACTTCAAGTACTTAGTTGGAAACGACAACGAATCAACTTTCGTCGGCAACTTTCATTAATTTACCACTGTATTGGTACTGGATTTCTCTTGTCGTAGGTGGACAACTTTATTTATTTATTGAAGTCGTAATCCAAATCGTCCATCCACAGCTACATTGCATGTGACTAGGGTTCTGTCGTGCGTTGAGATCAACATATTATATGTTATAAGAAAAATGAAGTATATTAATTACATATTTAATCGTTTTACTAATTCAATGTCTTTATTTTGACATGACATATATTATTAATCATTCTTTAATTTTATATCACATTAGAAATTGGTTTTTATTTTAACTTTGTATATCTTCATAATATAATATAAAAATATATATAATTAAATCTATTATTTTCTACCGAGTTAAGTTTCAAGGATAAGTAAAAATTTTACATAATATCATAACAGTTGTCATCAGTTTAAATCATGAATGTATACTTATCTCATTTAATTAAATATTTTAAATGTTAGATTCTATTATTAAAAATGAGTCTGATCTACATGTGAGAGATAGTACGTACTTATCTGAAACAAATAGCGGTATTTTTTATGTAACTATGGTACATATATAGCGGCATTTTTTATGTATATATGGTACTTATATAACTTTGATGTACAACATAAATAAAGATCAGGGGCAGTACTACTTATTATCAATCTTGGGAGCTGCAACTTCGTGGAAGAAGCCTCCTTCCAAATGGCCAGAAGAACAAAGCATTTTTGGCCGAAACCACGCTGTATATATCCCATGCACCTCACCCTTCAAAACACAGAGGGCCACCTTATAAAGGGATAAAGTCAATGTGTATACCATGATAAGAATTTGTTTATTTTATAAACGAGTCTAATTACGAATATTACTTGTAACCATAAAGCTCGGAGGAGTATCAAACAAGAAAAAAGATCTAAGATACTGAAACAAAATTTATTAAATTAATTTTGGAAAATGCTAGTCTGTCATATGAGTTTACCTCCTCATTTTGACCGTTCATGTATTTAATCTTTTTCTTTACTTAATAATTAATGAAGTGATTTTTAATATATTTAAATATTTTTTTATTTTTAAAAAATATTTAAATATTTTTAAAAAATAAATAAAAAAATAAAATTTATACTAATCGGCACATCTAGCAATTAAAATTGGACGGCACACTAGCACCGCCTATTAATTTTTAGCAGTTGTGATCTCCGAAACTTGACACATTAATCCAAAGTATGGAGATATTATTTATTTTTAAAATATTGTCCTGTCAAATAGAGTTATGCTACGTGTAAGTAAAACTGCGTACTAATCTGTACACTAATACTGATTACTTCATATTCAAAATTTAAATTAGCACTGTTTTCAATAAAATCTACTTTTTGACCAATCATATTATATTAGTGTGCATATTAATGCACGGTTGTACTTACAACTAGATTTTTTCTGTCAAATATAATATGATCGATGTATCTTATATCTTGTCCATTAAGTATAAGTTTTTTTAAAGGCTATACACACTAAATAAATAAATAAAAGTCAATCCACGCTGCTCCATGCATGCATAGAGGAGCGAGCTAGTCACAGTTTACCGTATGCATGCAGGTATTTGTTTAGAAGCTAAAACTAGAAGTTTGATGCATGCAGTGGTCCTGCATGCATATATATATATATATATATATAGTTTTATTATTTTTTGTTATCATAATTAAGCATTATTGGTGCTGATGATAAGATCAGCGATGAACCATATATACTAGAGACAAGGGCGGAACTACTAAGGGAAAATTTTTAAAATCAGATAAAAATTACAATATTAAATGTGTTTTTATAAAGTAAATTATATAAAAATTAGTATTTGACCATCTTAAAATTATTTTTTTATAACTTGCCTTCCCCTAAACTAGATTTTCTGGTTCCGCCCTGACTCGAGATCATCATGACACCATGCCAGGAATGCATGCAGGTGTTCGAGATCTGATCTGGGGTCCATGCATTCCGTGAAGAATGCTGTCCCTGTTTGATTCCTTTAGTTTTCCACATCTTTTGTACCGGTGACGATGGAATATGTTCTTGTTTGATCACTTTTTTCTTCCTTTAATATTTTGGGAATCCCACCAAAAACCTGCATCTATTCCAACAAAAAAGAAAAAAAATGGAATTGATGGACCTTGAAATCTTATTAATATCTCGTAGCCTTTAATTTGTTTGCAGAATTATATATTTAACCAAATTTAGAGATAAAATTAACTCAATCGATCCATAATATATGAATAATGGTCTTTATCGCAAAATAGTTAAGGGGCATCTTTTAGAAAGGAGAGGATGCAATATTTACTAGGATGTAGGGTTACAATGATGTGGAGATGGGGAAAGAGGATAATCAGACCAAAAATAAGACAAATAGATAGAGTCTACGAATGTGCTTGAGATGGAGAGAAAGGCTACAAATCGCGATCCTATAACAAAATAAAAGAAGAGAGTGAGCCCTACTTGCAGGGACCATGCATGACATGATCATCTAGAGAACTCTTAAATGTCTAGATCTGGTGTACGTACGTACTAGGACCTCCTTAACCTTATATGGATAGGGAAGCCGACATGCATGCATACCCATTACTCTCCTGAGTTCTGCATATATATAATGTAGATCTGATTTTCTTATTTGTCGCACATAGGGGCCGGCTGATATTGGCAACCCATTGTCTAAACTTGTGCAATAATTCCCTTTGCATAGCATGCAATAGACGCGATTTCTGCATCTAATTCTCACCATGGAATTCGACAGCAACTAGCTAGCTAGCTAGCTAGCATGCCAGCCTGCATCTTTTTTTCTGTACATATGGTTCTTAATTGGGCCAGAACATTTGGAGTTCAATAATCGAGCCCATGTCAACTTTTGCAAGAGATACGGGAAGCATCTTTGAATGAGTACGATAGAAATGCTTTAAATGGTTAGCTTGAAACGGCATCACATAATGTATACGTTAATCTATTTTATATTAAAAATAATTTTATAATTTAATATATATATATTATATTTTAAGTTATGTTAGTTTATAAATTTATTTTTGTGAAATATTCTCTTCGTTGCTAATGTATTTCTAAGTTAACTTTTGAAAAAGTTACGAAGAACAAGCATTGCATATGAATAATTATGAAACTAGAGATTTTGCTATGAAATTTGATTCCGTTGAACGCTCATGTGCAGATGTTTGTATGATCAGAAGCCGTCTTCTTTGATAAAATAGAAAGTTGCAATAAAGATAATATAATGACCAGCCTAGTACGCCCGCTGAGAGGGACATAATTCAAGCTACGAAGTAAATTGCATTATTTAGGCAAAGACCAAAAGTACGGCTAATTCGGCACGTAAGATGATGATCCTGATCACATGCATGACAGTATTTGTCTCCTTATCTTAGCAATAACAACAACAACAATAGGAATACTGGCGAGCTAGAGCCGTGCCACTTCAAGATTTCTTAAGGCTCCCTAAATGTTACTCCATCAATTCTTTTGTTTGTTTGTTTTTTGTATTTTTCTGGGAGAATAGAAGAAGTTAGTACTACATGCATTACAAGTAGGGAGGGACCCGTCACGAACCAGGACGGTTTGAGGTTCCATATCATGTTTGGAGATGAAATGACATGGAGTTTAAGATAAAAGAATACTTTCAAATAGTATTAAATACTCAATAAATATCAATAAATAATGTGCATAAGAGTTCCAGGACAATATTCTATATATGTGGATGATATCCTCTAGATAAGGAGAAGTGACACAATAGTGTTGGCATGTTGGATAATTTGTGAAGCTAAAAGGCACACAATTCCTTAAATACGTCTTTACACTTAGGTCTAGTTTGAATAGAGAGATGCTTATATTTCATTCAATCTCATCTCAATATCTAAATACTATAAACATAAACACTTTTCAATCTCAAATGATCAACTTTTTTATTTAATTATTATCTAATTATTACAATTTTTCCAAACTTTCAAACAAAACATAATAAACAATTCAACTTTTTCAAATCTTAAAATAAAAATTATATTAAAAAATTATATTTTAACTGTTAATAACATATTTAGCACGCCAGGCTCCGAACTTAATCAAGTGCAACACAAAGAAAGTGGGGGGCTCGATGATGAAACACCTTTGATGCCTAAATCAATCCTCTATTCTTTAGAGAGAGTTTTTGAATGTATGAGAGCATGGAGAGTAATTCTGATATGGTACTTGGCTTTGTCTGCTGAGGGGTCCCCTATACCCTGCATAAGCCATCAGGGGTGTCTGTCTTTTGTGTGGGGCCTCCGTGTCATTGTCGTCGTTGTGGCATGGCTTTCTTGAGTCACATCCTTGTGGCAGGCTGATGAGTGCGGCTAGCTTCTGCACACTTTGTCAGGGACAGGAGATAGTGTCGCACAAACTGTCAAATGATCCCTGTCCACATTTTGTATTAGTACGTAAGGGCGATGTGGCCTTATCATTACGTAAGTGTGCAAGGCGATGTTAGAAAAATTGAAATCCCATCACCCCATATTTGCTTCTTTCTCACGTGGGCCCTGGGCCTCTTTCTCCTTTCTCTGGCTCATGGGCTGACTACACTTTCGTCACTAGGTCCCTCTGGATAGGCTAGGCCCAACCCTGTATGGGTCGTAAACATTCCTTTCACTAATAATATTTTAATTTTATAATATTTTTATTTAACTTTTTCTCTCTAATTTTTCAGAACCCCCTTAAAACATTTTAATTCAAACCATTTATAGCTAACTTATCTCATCTCAAATATCTCATTACTATTTACAAACTATTTCAAATCATCTCATATTAACTCACTATCTAAACCAGGCCTTAAATGCACTATTTGATTGCTGATAGACGAGGGAGATTCCAAATTTTCATTTTTATTTTGATTCTTTGCAACCCAAATCAGCTTCAATCTATTTATCTCTTAGGTTCAAACAAAGTACTTGTAGGCAGCAACCATTTTTTCTGCTTCTATCATTATAACTAATCTTACCAAGAAGGTAAATAAATAATAATAATAACTGTAATTGTTTTTTGCTTAAAATAATTGTCATACTCCATGGCATTTCTATCTAATGGCACATCTTGGGGCCAAATACATATTTCCAGAGGAAAATTATGTATTGAGTTGTTATGATCTTGGGATGTAAAAGTTGGGTCGCCTAGCTAGGGTGCATGCATCCACGATCAATTAGGTATTCATTGGAATCACGTTGATTTATGTTTGTTAACAAACTTTGAGCTGGTAATAATTGCATTTTACATAAGTTGAAGTTTGTTTCTTTCTTTGTCTTCTTCTTTTTTTTTTTTTTTTTTTTTTTTTTTATAACCAACTTGGCATTAGAATTTCAGTTAGAAAGTACAAGAAAAGGGATTGAGGATTCCAACAAAAGCCTCATTCCAATCAAAGTACTCCATGCATATTAATCAGACCCATCGCAATTTATAAACAATTTACAGGTGAAAGGTGTAGTCAATGCTATTGTGGCCCATTCAATAATAGAGAAGCACACATCCTTCTTCGCACAAATGAGTATTAGTATATACGGTTCATCATGCGCTACCAATAGTGGGATGAGGATGATGATCAGATCTTAGATATTTGAGGTTAAAGATCTAAAAAAGCTATACCGTGTGGTATTGATAGAGATGTGAAAACCTCCCCCCACTCCGACTCCGTCAGTCCTCTGCTCCAATGCAATCGGAGTATTTAGAATTTGGAGTCAGAGTGGCTCCGAGAACGAATTTCAGAGTTGGAGTTAGGGTTTGAAACTTTACAGAGTTCCGAACTCTAAAAAAAAAAGTTCAAATGTAAAACAACGCATCTAGAATTTCTTTAAAAAAAATAACTAAACGATGTTGTTCCATTTCATATGGAATGATGTCATTTTGCTTCACATGGGGGTCCAAAATGTAGGACCCCCCTTCTTCCTTCTTCCCTCACTTTCTTTCCCTCCAGTCTCTATTCTCTCTCTGTTGATTTGTTCCCTGTATGTCTTTCTGCACCGTTTGCCATCGTCACGAGCCCAGGCCCACTGTAGAATACTTCCCTTGAGTGGAGTTGAGCCTTTGCAACGCCGTAAGGTAATAACCAAGCCCTAAATTTAAATTTTGCAATTGTTATTTGTTGTTGAGTTGCTTGTAATTGTAAAAATGGGATTGATTACGATGGAGTTGAACGTAATAGGTTTGGAAAGATGAATGGATGGAAGATGTTTGTAAAAATGTCAAAATGAAATTGTGAACACTGAAATTTATTGATATTAGTCAATTTTTAAAAGCAAACTTTACACAATATATATATATAGTATACGCTATATGTATTTGTATGATGCCCAACATTTGATTAACCAACATAAGTTATAACAAACTAACTTTGCAAAAATCCATTGGACTTAAAAGCATTCTCCTGGTTATTGACTCATTATATATACATAAACTAGTGTACATGTGATGAAACCAAAGCCACAAAAATCAAGTTCTCACATTGAGGGAAATCAAAGCCACTAAAATTCAGTCACATTAAGTACAGGGGTGGGGGAAAAATATATACGAACTACAGACTAACAAAGCACAAGAGAGCAAGCTTAGAAGTCTATCAAGTGGCAGACAAAAAAAATATTAAGTGCTAAAATCCAAAAATAATTTAAGAATAATTCAATGAAAAATCTTTTACTATAGATGTCATAGACAGAGAGTTAGACAAAAAAAACCACCCAAGAACCAACAGATGAGGACACACCACCACCACACACGCACACAAAATAAAGCAACTCAAGTATCAAATTTGCATCATGTTATAGAGCATAAATTGGCCATAAGAGAACAAACAATTTAATAGTCATTCTCTAACTTAGAGCACTAGTAATAGGCTCAATAAAGTTAAAATTTGGCTAAAGTTTAGCTAAGGTGCACAATAAGTGATTGTAATAGACTCAACAAATGAACAGTGATTATAGCCCAAGGCTATTTCACTGGCCAAATTTGGGGCTTGTTAAATATTATTCTAGAATAAAACAATTCATTTTCCCACTATTTTAGTCCCAGAACAAGAAGAAAAATGCTAATTCTAATACGGTGTGAAAGTTGCAACCTTGGAGGTAGCGCGTGCCGACTGATTCTAATACTTTGGGTTTAAATTGTGATTTGGAAAAAGTTTGAAAATTTTTGCGATTTGAAAAAACGTTGATTTGGAAAAAATTGAAAAAATTGAGAAAATTAATGTGTATTTTTTTAATAATGAATAAATATTTAAATTATAATTAAAATTAAAATAAATAAAAATATCAAAATCAATATTTTAATAGAATAGTGATAGATTTGTTTATTATTTAGTGTTGTAAAAAGTGGGTAGTTAAAATTTGTAAAAGTGAATTTTCTAGTCAAGTTTTGGTTAAAATTTATTGAGGTCACTATTAATGCTCTTAGAAAATTATCCCCATTATACATGACAACTACATTTAGAAATGATCAAGTGAAAACCTGAGCCATCAAATAGTCATTGTGTGGCTTATTAACTGGCGGAGAAGAATCATCTTGTTTAATTTGCTTCAAAATAATCTACAAAGAAAAAATAATTACACAAACCTTAAGAATAAAGCTATTCTGCCGTCCCAAATGGACCGCTCGGTTTGACCGCTGGGTAAAAAATATATATATATATATATATATTTTTTACTTAGTGATTAAGGAAGTGATTTTAAATGTATTTGTGTATTTTTTTTTTTACTTAATCATTAAGAAAATGATTAAAAAAATAGGAAATAAAAAATGAAAGAAAAAAAAAACCACTGGGTGGCACGCCTAGCGGTATGGGTGAGGCGGCAGAGTAGCCTCACCCCAAACCTTAAATTGCATGATATACATTGGCAATGATTAATAATTCAACACAATCAACATCTTCTATAAAGAGAAAGGAAGTGTGTTGAAAAGTAGACACTATTTTTTGATAGGGAGAAAGTAGACACTATTTGAATAGGAAAAATAACATCAAAACATAACACTGAATCTTAGAGGTGTAACCGGTCCGGTCCGGTTCATTTTTGGACAAAATTTAGGACTGAACTAGTATGCATCGGTTTTGCATTTTTCAAAACTGATTACGCACTGGTTACCCTCATAAACCGATACTTCGATTTTATCAGTTTTAATATTCTATATTATATATTATATAATATAGTATATTATAGTATATAATACAATAATGATAATATATGTAGTATATTATAATATTTATTATAATTATATTATAGACTATAGTGATATATTATAATATATAGTAATATAGTATTAGTATAACTATTAATATGCACTATATAATATTAATATACTATTAATACAATAAACAAAATGATATAAGATTTTAAAATTTAATATTATATTAATTAGTAATTTATCATATAATACAAAACTATTTTATATATAATTATATATTATATATAAAAATTATATATAATAGAAAAAAATTAAAATATATATATAAACTAGTCCGGTCTATTTTTAGGAAAAGAAAAATTGGAACCGGATCAATTTTGACCGGTTTAAAGAAAAATAAAACCGGTATTGGACCAAATGAAACTTGGGACTGGACCGATCCCACTGGTTTGGTCCGATCCAGTCTGATTTACCGATTCACCAGTTTTTTTTTTTTTTTTTTACACCTCTAACACTGATAAATTGTCTCCAGTGCCTATAGAAACCACAAGCTAGGCTCTGGACTATCCCAACATTCATATAAAAACCATAAATGTCAACACATTATCGTGGCTAGAACTTTGCCCACTTCCAGATTCTAAATTTCTATAATTTTTCTCATTAGCATCAATGAATTTAAAAATAATCCTCTTATGATATTGGGAGACATCATTAGTGGTCCTGGAAGTAAATAATTCTTAATAAAGCAAGCAGTTGGTTGGTTGAATTAGACCTTTGATTCGTTTGTCTAGAGGCTAGCGAATTGATTATAATAAATTTCTGATCATGAAGACCCTTAATCACTTAATTCAGGTTCTAAGCATGCATAATCTGGATTGTAGTTAAACCTAAGCACGAAAGAATCAGTTTTCTTATCAGAAAAATTGTTGCTTCATAGTGATTCATTTTCGTATCAGAAAATTGTTGCTTCTTTGGATATTATATATATATATATATATATATATATATATATTTTATATATTTATACATGCATGATGATAAAATGGTGGTTAGCACCCAGATGGCAGATATGGTGGTGAGCACCCCTCACTGTCAAACTACCCAATGTGCCCATCCTACTTGGTGAGGTTCCAAACTTCCATGTCATATACAAATAAAAAAATATTAAAAAAAGAGCTATCCAACTCCGGAGTTCCAGACCCAACTGAGCACCTGCACCAACACAACCCATACTTTCAAGTTCATTCCACAATTCTCATGCCCTTGAACCTTCACCTTCAATATTTCTACCTTAAAAAAAGTTTGAAAAAAAAATCCTGTGTGCTACAAAATTCAAGACTGGAAAAAATCCTTGAGAAATATTAATATAGTTCCATAGTTTCTTTTTATATATCATCTTGCATGGTTTATTGTTTTCAATGTTTTGGTTATTTAATTTCTGAATATATACCAATAATAGTTCAGCATTACATCATTACATATGTTTTTTTTTCTTTTCTAATTTGTTTGCTTCTGAAATATTTTCCCAGCACAATTGATTGTGATATGAATGCTACACCTAGTGAAGATGATCGTCCACAAGGGGATGCGACAGATGCCAAAGTTCCTACACTGGTGGGTACCTCCACCCCTAAAGTCACTTCTAGAGCCACATCTAGAGTAGCTACTTCCTGTGCAAGTAGTCAACTCATAATAGATGTAGAAGATGAGGATATGTTGAATGAGGAGGAGGAGATACCCATCGAGCACGATCGACCACCACGACCTCTTAAAAAAAGATCGTGAACATGGGAACATTTTATCAAAATTCTTGGTGATCACGTGAACCTGCAAGCAAGATGCCACCATTGTAGACAACTTTGTGGTTGCCATTCGAAGATGCAAGACACAAATGTATTAATAGCACATCTAAATGGTTGTTAGCGGTATAAGATCGCCAAGGAATTGGCATCTACTGATCTGACTAAGATCAATTGTGAGACTTCTAAGGCCACTGATGGTACACTTATTAAGAAGTTGTCAATCCCTCAATAGAGTGAGAAGATATTGCGGGAATTGGCTACAGAGATGATTATTTGTGATAAGATCCCTTTTAGCACAGTTGACAAAAAAGGCTTCCGTAAGTTTGTGCACACTTTTGAAGCACGCTTTCCTATGCCTTCATGGTATACAGTAATGCAAGATTGTTTGAAGATGTATGTGAATGAGAAGAAAAAAATGAAGGAGATGTTTATTACCATTGGCCAGGGAGTATCATTTACGACTGATACATGGATGTCCATATAGAATGTCAACTACATGTGTATCATAGCCTACTTTGTAGACAGTGAGTGGACCCTGCAGAAGCAGATTATTGGATTTAAAGAAATTGTTGGTCATAAGGACTCATTCATTGGTGCGGTGATGGATAACTATATGAATAATTGGGGAATTAAAGAAGTCCTTTGTATCACAGTTAACAATGCCAGTACCAATGACACTGCAATTGAGTGGTTCAAGCAAAATAAGACGACAAAAGATGATATCATTTGTGGGTACGAGTTTATCCATGTTTGATGTTGTACTCATATCATCAACTTCATATTTGCTAAAGGGTTAGAAGATATTGATGATTCCATTACTAAAGTCTGTAACCTTGTGAGATATGTGAGGGCTTCCCCTCAAAGGCTTGGCAAGTTTAAGGTGATAGCCAAATTGATTCAGATCACATATTCTAATATGTTGTGCTTAGACGTTCTGACTCAATAGAACTTGACATATATGATGTTGGATGTGGATCAAAAGTACCAAAAAATGTTTGGGCGGATGGAAGTCGAGGATGGGAGCTTGAGGTATACTTTGCTGGAGTCAGCAGGGAGAGAAGGGGGCTCGGTGCGCCAGACACAGTTGATTAGGCCAATGTGAAGTATTTTGTTCATTTTTTGACGTTGTTTTATGATATAACTATGCAGATATCTGGATCCAAATGTACTACTGCGAACTTGTACTTCAACGAGCTCTTGAGGCTTTATGACTACTTGCAATAGAGTTGTGTTGACACTATAGGATTGTTATTTTCTATGGCTACGAGGATGAAATTCAAATATGATTGAGAAGATAAATGTGAGGCCCCCAAATTTCGCTTGGAATTGAACGGACATTTGAAGCGTCGGGACATGCAACACAAGGTTACCTGCCCTCGTTCATGACATATAAGATGCAATGTTCCTAACATGCATCTAGCATTATGCAATATTCGCAGCGGATAATCTTTTTCTTTAGCAATACTATGCACCAAACTAAAATATCCCAAATACTTGAAACATATTTCATACATAAAGGCATACTAAATAGCCGTGATCACCACACTAGTCAAAAAATGGTTGTGATCAAAAGAATACTTGAGATACAACTCCAAAAGTACAAGTAGTAACCTAAGTTAAATACTATGCCATCATCAACATCGCACCGTGGCCTAGTCGACCGTGTTCAGTTGGTCAGATTCCAATTCTTCTTCGGGTCCTGTATCACATCTACGGCATCCATCTTCACGCCATACTTCACAGAACAGTCCACAAAACTACAAAATCAAGCCCAACACTTCACAACCACACTTCGCTTCACAACTACGCAGCGAACTCCACAAACACTAACTACACAGTCTACAGCCAACCAAATCAACTATGTTAAACATAAATAACTAAAGATAGAGGGTTATACCATCGACGGGATAACCCGTGCGTCGCTCGCTGCTCGTCACGAACATGCGTCGGAGGAGCGTACGTGGCGGTAACACCGCGTACGGTGGCTGTCCACCACATAAAGTGGTAGTTTGGGTTTGAGAAAAGCTAGGCGTGGCCTTGGAAGGCTCATGGTCGCCTTGTGGTGGTCAAAGGTGGCGGAGCACGGCGGCATCACGCCGTGAACAGTAAATCCGAATGGTGGGAGGAGACGCGAGGTAGCGAAATGCCATAGAACTTCATGGCAAGCTAGGGAAAGGTAGATGAACATGTGGTGGAGCTGTGGTGGCGAGGTGGTGGTCGGACGGTGGCTGACGGCGGCGGATCGGCCGTTTGAAGCCATTTTCGGCCTTGGAGAGTGAGAGAGAGTGAGAGCTCTACAAAGCTCCGTTGGTCATGAAATTTCTTGGAGAGGTTCATGAGGATGAGAGGAACAAGATGGTGGTGGTGAAACACCACGGGTGGCCGTGTACGGCGGCGCACGGTGGTGCAACCGAACGTGTAGTTTGAGAGACCCATATGATAAAGAGTGAGAGTTAGGGAAAAAGAAAGACATGGGGAGGAAGCTCTTGATGTGGTGAATCCATTGGTGGTGCTTGGTGGCTGATTTGGCCGTGTATGGTGGTCCAAAATTGTGAAAAAGCCTTAAAGACCCATATGTTTGGAGGAGAAAGGAGAGAGATTGGGTGGCCGGTTTATCTCACCACTGGTGAGGTTGTGTTTGTCGGTGATGGAGGAACACGCCGGTGAGGGTGGTGAGGCACGGCGGCCGGAGGTGGCGCCGGTAGGAAGCTCAAGCCGATTGGGCATGGAGGAAGGCCATCGTGTACGTTGGCCATGGAGAGGAAAGAGAGGAGAGAGAAGAAGAAAAGGAAAAAGAGAAAAAAAGAAAAGAGGAAAAGGAAAAAGTGAAGGGAAAAGGGTAGGGGCCTAGGTAATTAACTTCAATCCTACGCTTCGGGATCCTCAAATAATCCAACGATGAGTTAAAACACTGATTTGAAAACGCGTAAGTGTTTTATTTTAAATAAAACACTTTAAATAAAACACTACGAGAAATTAAGGTAGAATATTATTTTATAAACTAAAGTTTATAAAATAATATTTTCTCATCATTATTTAAAATGATAAAGTACCGTTAATTAATCGAAGAGGATAAAATCATTTAAATTAATAAAACACTTAATTACAACACTGAGAGGAATTAAGATAGAATATTATTTTATAAACTAAAGTTTATAAAAATAATATTTTCTTCATCATTATATAAAATGATAAAGTATCATTAATTAATCAAAGTGCATAAAACNGTCCTATAACAAGATCTACCATTCGGGGGGAATGGTAGTTGGGACTACCACAGTGAGATTTGATTACAAATCTCAGTAAGTTAACATAAAACTCACACACAGGTTAAAGATGCATGCATGGCAGTAAAAGCATAAATGCATAAGTATAGTCGTACATAAGCATAGCATAACTTGACATATAGCATGACATAACCAGAACTTAAACGTGAACTGAACTTGACTTAACATGGCATGAACTTAAGCTTAAAACATAACATGAACAAACAACATAACATGAACGTGAAACATAACATGGACTTGAAATATAGCATGAACGTAAACATGCATAACATAAATAAGAACTTGAAAATAACATAAACTTGAACATAACATGACATAAACGTGAACTTGAGACATAATGTGAACGTGAACATAACATAATATGAACGTGAACTTGGAACATAACATGAACATGAACATAACATGTATGTGAGCATAACATAACATGAACTTGATCTGCAACTTGACTTATCATGTATTTGATCTGAAACTGGACTTAACATAAACTTGGAATATTATTCAATTGTCTTGATTAATAACGTGCGTTAATATGTACTCCACAGTTGTTGTGGCCCCACGTATTCTACGTGTCACAATTGCTGTGTCTCACGTAGTGTATGCTCCACAGTTGTTGTGGCCCCATACTTCATGCTCCACAGTTGTTGTGGCCCCATGAATCAAACATAAAATATAATACGTACTCCACAATTGTTGTGGCCCCACGATTATAGTAACATAAAATATAATACGTACTCCACAGTTGTTGTGGCCCCACGCATTATAGTAACATAAAATATAATACGTACTCCACAGTTGTTGTGGCCCCACGCATTATAAGTAACATAAAATATAATACGTACTCCACAGTTGTTGTGGCCCCACGCATTATAAGTAACATAAAATATAATACGTACTCCACAGTTGTTGTGGCCCCACGATTATAAGTAACATAAAATATAATACGTACTCCACAGTTGTTGTGGCCCCACGTATTATAATAACATAACATGTCTTATCTTTCTTAATGCATGAGATATTATTTAATATCATATACTTTTCTAACATGGCGTATACTTGTAAATGGCACAATATGATTTAATCATAAACATTTCATGGCATACATGTATCATATGCATACTTAACATGGCATACTTATAACATACAGCATTGTATGACAGAAAAGATTGTGTAACAGATAAATATTCATGAGAGATTAAATCATACGTAACAGATAAACATGTAATGACATAGCATGACATGGCATATACGATAACATACATACATAAATTGTAGTTCCCTTACCCATCACACATACACAATAAACTGATAGTAAGTTAGAGGCTAACTTACCTCGATCGTCGCGTTCTATAAGAATAGAGTGCGAAACACGAGGAACTGCACAACAGCTGGAAGAGGAACACTCAAGTCCTTAAGATTTTCAATTCTGAATTCAATTGCCATATTATGAGCACTTGCAACACCACGGGCAACTTGAGGTTTCACTATATTCGGAAGAGATAATTTGACTTCAGAAAGCCTTTGCACTAAATCAAGTTCATTAAAAATTATCAATAACAACCAAACAAACAACTCCTTTCTCAATCCATATACTCTTAGCCATAGTCAACCACAAGATGACACCCGTCACCCCGGACTATAATCCATATCACCACTGCTTCGGGACACTGTCATACAGTTTCCCAACACTACACCATACGCTCCACACTTCTCTGCTATGCCATCCAACCCTTCGTGACACGCCATCCGGTGTATCACGACCTAGTACAGAGTACACTCACATGAACTCTCTTCCATTCACACTACAACACACATCGCTACGATATACGCCTCACGGTGCATCGCTACGCGACACAGAGTATGCGCTATGCGTACTTCCTTCGCTACAACACTCATCAACACGATGCACATCACACAATGCATCACCATACAACACGGAGTACACTACATGCGTACTCCCTTCCTTCTATGACACACATCACTACAGTGCACGTCGCGCGGCGCGTCGCTGCATTACACAGAATACGCTACACGCGTACTCTCTTCACACTACACGCCGTATCACAACTACGGCATCCATTTCACGCCCATACTTCACAGCAATTAATCAAAGTGCATAAAACACTTAAATAAACACTGAGAGGAATTAAGATAGATTATTATTTTATAAACTAAAGTTTATAAAATAATATTTCTTCATCATTATTAAAATGATAAAGTATCTTTAATCACTCAAAGAGGATAAAACCATTTAATTTAAATAAGAGTTTTCAACATAAAATTAAATCTCTTAATATCTTAAAACAACTAAAATATTTAATCTAAGTAATTATCCACAATTATAATATTTTCAGAGCTCATTAAATTATTATAATTGTGCTACTTTAAAAACAAGCTTATCTAATACTTTGAAATCCGGTGGATAAGATCCGGAATACGCCATCGAGGTACAACACTTAGGATAATTCTATTCATGATTTTACAGTTGTCGGTGAAGAACAAAAAAAAACGTGATTTACGAAAAAAGATAAATTATGCACGTGATTTCGGGTGATGGTAGAGACGAGAGAGATGGTGATTGCTGTCAGGAAAGAATTCAAAACTGATTGCCGTGCTGTCAAATATGTGCGAAAAAGAAAGAGAAGGGTGAGGAGATAAGACTAAATTTTAGCGGGCTGTTACAATAAATATGTTATTATTTGTGGCTACAAATCCTTGACCCCTTATATAAGTTGGAAATTATAGAATTTTAGATTAGGGACGTCCTCGAGGAAGAGAAGGATAAAGAGTTTATTAGATTGCTGAGAAATGATATTGATGACTTATATAGCCACTACAACAATAGTGGCCAACCTTCAGCCGTAAGTGGTAGCCGTAGCTCCTAATACCCAACCAGCTCGATATCTTCCTTAGATGATAGACATGCATATATTTCATCACCAATGGTGCAAAGGTATCATCAAATCTGTGCATCGAAGAATATTATGCAGTGTAGGTCTATGGTTGAGCATTATTTGATGGAAGATATCAAGGCACCTAGTGATGCATTTCATTTATTAACTTGGTGGAAGGTTAATTCCACCAAGTTTCTTATTCTTTTTCAAATAGTTTGAGGTGTGCTAGCCATTCCTATCACTATGGTTACCTTTGAGTCTACGTTTAGCACCGAAGGTCGCGTGTTGGATGCTTATCGGAGTTTATTAGCATCGACAACTATGGAGGCTCTCGTTTGTATATAGAACTGGTTAAGTGAAATGCCCATTGAACTAGATATTGTTGATCCCGAGAGATATAGGCTTGGATCTAGTAACTTTATATGCTTTTAAATGATAATTTAAGTATTTTTAATGTTTTAATTATTTAACTTCTAATTTTTATGATTTTGTAGACCTAGCTGTGAACCTAGTATAATTGCAGATGAGTGATGACTTAGAGTCTTGTAAGGTGGGGAGTTGTGTTCATGTGTTATAGTGATACTATTCAGGGACTATATTAGTATATTTAAATCATTTAAAATATTGTTGACCATTTCATAATTCACTCTATATTTTTTAATCTATTTTTTGATATATTATTTTACAGATAAAAGCTGATGAGGATGACTGATAGTGGCTTCAAGAATCAAGACTAAGAGGCTTTCTCGATTTTAATTTATATTGTAATATGGTGTTTGTCATTGTGTAATTACCACTCATTGGTTTTATAATGTATGTAATTTAATTATTGTAATTTTTATTTAAGCCTTTTAAATTTTTTTTACAACATTTTTGGGAAATTGGAAGCCTATTAGAGTGTTGGTATTTTTTTACAGTATTTCAGATGCACAAAATTGATAATAGGCCTTGGGCCTTCGGAAGTTGGCTGTGCAATTCAAAATTGGGCTTGGGCCTTCAAAAGTGGGCCTTGGCCCAATCACACCCCGATCGGAGTCGTAGTTGGAGTAAGTTTTGGGCTCCGACGACCCCTAGGCGCATGTGACATATACAATACTTCTATATACCACCGGCGAGCGAAACTTGTGCGAAATCGGCTACCACGTCAGTTTATATTTTATTAAAAGAAAAAGCAGAAAAAGGGAGGGAAATGAAATTAGAAGACACAGCTGAGCTAAGCGATTTGAAGGAGAGAGAAAAGGGAAAACACCCAGAGCTTCAAAATTTTGTTTGGAGGTCGCCGGCGTGGACAAAACCGATTGTTGCCATTGCCATTCATCGAACATTTTAGATCTAAGTTTGCTTCTTCGTTCTTCCACTGATTTGGTAAAGATAGATATGAGTTTTATTTTTTGTTTTTGTTTTTTTCCTGTTGTTCTATTCTTTCCTTCTACACAAACCTGGTTTAGTCTTGCTATTCGGTTTCAAAGATTTTTCTATGTATACTAATGATGCTTGCTTATTACCCATATATCGGAAGTTTGTATATTGTGTGGATATGAATGTGTCTTGTTTCTGGAAAGTTACATGTTTGCAGGCATGCATTTCTGTTTTAATCAACTACATGCAGCAGAAAAATTAGAAATAAACTCAAATAACTTTTCGGTACCACACTATGAATTTCTAAGTCCCATATGAGGCCATATAAAAATTTAGAGGTTGCACCACAACCTATCTTCGCAAATTCTCTTTCCAATCAACTTATCTTGACATCTAGAGCATCAAAAGAGAGGTTTTATAACTTTGGCCCTACATCTAAACTATTTAGTACACAAGCTCATAAAAATTCAAAATATGATCACTACGTTGAATATTATTAAGACACATATAGAAACAATAGACTTATTCCTTCCATAACAAACATCCATGCCACTGGAATCATTTGGATGAACAGAACCAACATGAATTTCCTTGCTATGTAACATGAGCAAAGGCAATTAGAAGGGAAAACGTAAGTTGTAAATAATAGCAATCAATGATGCAATTGAGCTGCTGCATCACAAAGCAGTCATAAAGGCCAATGGGATTGCAGTTCCATTTTCAGTTAAAGATGTAAAGCAATGAGATATATCATCCCAAGTATCAACATGTGTAAGCATTTTTTAACATTAAGTTAAAACTCTGAGTTTGCTTCATAATACAAAGAAAACGAAACTTTTTCTTCAGCATAACTCTAACATCCTTGCAAGTTACGATTCTAACTCACACTCCCTTTAGTAATTAGCCATTGATGTATAGGAAAATTGGATAAAATTGACCATTTGTAACAGTTTTATCCCACCAAAACGTCAACAAACATTGCAATTCCAACAAAACATTCTTGGAAATTTGTATAAGTTCACCAACATAATGCACCAAAATAATTTAAACCAAATTTCAGCTTCAAGGTTTCTATTTCGCTTTAATCAAAGAATGTATTTTTGGTTCTATAACTAATGGAGATTCTCTATAAAAATCGTTCATATATACTCTTCGATAAATTTTCTCAGCTACAAAACTTCCTCAGAATTATCGGAAGAGATTTTTATTTTCCACGTATGGATGCATTATATCCATCTTAATAGGCCTGAGCATAATAAGGCCTGGCCCGATCAACCCGTTAGGCCCGACATGGCCTCACCCACCTAAAATCATGTTCAGCGGGTCAAACCCATTACCGGGTTTATTACCCATAACGTCAGTCGAAACTGATCACCCGCAAATCTAAGATATTGTAGTGATGGAAGTGGCACAGCTGGGCACGAGGACCAGAGCTCGACCATTTCTGGCCATGGCGGCGGCGAGCTCAGCAACCACCACTAAGAGGAGGAAGCTCCACGCCTATTTTTCTCTCACTTAACCCAATGATACACATATGCCAACCATCGTATCATCGTCAAAATCCCAAGTGGGTTTGGTTCAAACTTCTCTGTAATTCGAGCTATTATTGATATTTCCTGCTCAAACTTCACTGTAATTCGAGTGAGCACTGATTTCTCCTGCTCAAATTACTCTGCAACTCAAGAGTGTGGTGATTTTGATCTTCTTAAGGGTTTTATTTTTTATTTTATTTCTGCGGATCTGAGCATTTGGATATTGTTGAGTTGAGCTTAAATTGTTCGAGAGCTTTCACAGAAACTTTACAGAATGAATTAGAAGAAAAATTATCACGGATAACACTAGTCTAAATTTTAAGATTTATGTTTATATTGCATAAGTTAATCATTTGAAGCATTTCGAGTACTAGTTTTCATATTCTGCTTAGTTCTTAACCTAAATCTGCTTTTCTCCCATACTGTTTCTTGAAGCGTCTTATTTATTTTGAAAAAGGTTTCATTTTAGATCTTCTCTTGATTAATTTGTTCTTATTGCTTAGTTCTCCCTTTTTCTCGTTGTCGCTGATCTCTTCTTTGTTCTTTTTTTTTTCTCAGGAATATATTATTGCATTATTAGCCATTTTTTAGATTGATTAAGATACAAACCCATCTTCTTCTTTCTCTCGCTAAAGCTACGATGCAGAAAGTCTTTTTTCCCTCCAATGTACATGGTAGAAAAAACGAGGAGAAAGCGAATGGGTTCGACCCGACCTAAATTTCACGGATCGGATCGGGTCAATTGTGCTTTTGTTTTCTATACGGGTCGGATCGGATCGGACCAAAATTTGAACCGGGTGGTTCGGTGTGCAGCCCTACATCTTAATGCATAAAAATATATCTTATACTCACAACATGAAATTTTTCTTCAATTTCAAGTTTGTTAAACTCATCATGCTCGGATTAGTCCAAGACTAGTCTCTTGACCATCTATTATAGTTTGTGGCTCTTGAATGTTTGAGCTATTAGATTGTATCTATAGTCTTTATTTTGGGTTATTGTAGCCCAAAATTGTTATATTTTGGTGCTTCCATTTACTGCATAAATAACAAAATTTTATACCCTAGAAGAGAATACTAATGGATTGGTGACTGGTGACCCAAAATGTCTTTGAAATATTAAAAATTTATTTGAAATGAGATCCATTGTACCAGTTCATAGATTTTAATGTGGTTTGAGTTATACAATATTGCTATTAAAAATTGAATTTGTCTCCCTCTCAGCATGGAAAAAGGAAAAGAACATCCATCTACGTACACTAAGACCATCTAGCTCAAATCTCTCATACGTGGTATGTTATTTTATTTAATATATAAGTAATATTAGATTCGAGATTAGTTGATATTTATTTTCAAAATACATCAATATTTTTATGTTTAAATCACAATTCGGCCTCAAAAGTGCATTTTGAATGACCAGGCTCTATGTTTGGCAAGTTGGAAAAAGTGAAAATTGTAGGATCTGGAACGAAACTATAATTTAAACTATAATATTGTATGATCTGGAAAAAAAGTACGTACTTGAGGTATGTGACTATTACTTGTAAGGAGAAATATCTAAATGTTCAATATGGATCTGATAGTATTTTCCAAGTAATGGTCCTTCCAAGTTCCATGTATATATGTATGCTATTGATTGGAGGAGCATTGAACTTAAAATAATTAAAAGTTTTGGAAATATTCAATTTGTCAAAAATATTTATATCACTTGGAACGACAGTCTAATTTGGCTTTTGCTTGACAGGAATTATGGAAACTGATGCTATCATTCTGGGAGTTACAAGCAGTTTTGAGGACTTGTATTTCCAAAGTCTCGTACAGCTGGGAGTTACAAGCAATTTTGAGGATCAAAATATGTATAAAAACTTTCAAGAATTATGGCTATGTATAAGACCTGTATTCTGATGTATGTAGAATTATGCCAGTCTTAGAATTTGTCTTTAGGTTCATATAGCGTGAAGAAACCGCTCCAGGACACTGTAAATGATTACATGGGGAATTACTTTTGGCTTTGAAGTATGTGACTCCAGAATGTAATGGTTATGTGCATGTTTCTGCCACTCTCTGGCCATTAGGATCATAACCCAAGTGAGCGCATTTTTCTGCCTCTTTGGCCATTAAAAGTGAGCATCTGGAAGTAAAATAAACCAAATGAGCTATCACAATTCAATCTCATCACAGCTTGCCCATCTAATAAAACAGGATGAAATTAGGTACTGTTTGGCCACTTGAAATTTTCATCTTAAACTCAAAATTTTCATCTCATCATTACAACTTTCCCAAATTCCAATACAAAATATAATAAATAATTTAACTATTTCTTAACTTTTTCAAATCTCAAAACAATAATAATATTAAAATATAATATTTTAATATTTTATCTTAAAACTCAAAATTTTCATTTGAGAATTTTTAGTGTCCAAGCAGAACCTTAATCTCTGAATTCAAGCCCATCAAAGTAAAATAAACAATAAACTTGCAGGAAAAAATTTATTAAGTTTTTACATTAGTTGCATCAAACTTTCAAAAGACACAGTTGGTTAGAAACAAAGACAAAGACATTGAGGAATGTAAAAACATCATTTTTACACTCTTGCCTAATGCCTACAAAACACAATAAAAATTGAGTAGTTCTATCAAAACAACAACATTCCCATCAATATTCCATGAAATCTAACAAATATATATATAATCATGTCATTTCCTTCATGATCAAGGCTGTACAAAAATTCATACATCAAATCTGGAGTTCTATACAAGAGCCAAAGTCCAATACAAAAATACAGTACTACTAATGCAAAACTCCAATACATTCGTTGTAAACGCCTTATTTCAGCTTCTGGTGCGTGACGCCCCAACTCCTTGAGCTGATCCACTATTTTATAAAGGTCAATCTCTCTCTTTTCGAGAAGCTCAACTATCTTCTCAAGATCTTTCTCCTTCTGTAACAGGTCATTGATGCTTGGTCTTCACAAAATCATAACTCGTTGATACACAATCAAAAAGAAAAATTTAACATACAAAAAGGTAAATTGTTGAACATAATCAATTATTGAAAATCACTGTCACCTTAAATGTCATTGCTAAAACTAAACAAGCAAATAATCCCAACCAAGCATCATGATCCAATACTCCTATCCAAGAACATATATCACATACCAGCTTAACAGCCACCTCCTCTCCAATTTGTACATTAATGGCTAGCACCACAAGGAAAAAAAAGAAAGTCGGAATTTTGAAACAGAACGGCAAAATAAAATAGTCATCAAATAACAATGAAAAAATAAAATAAAATAAAAACAATAATGATGGAAAAGCATTGAAACACACGCCCACCCAGAAGCTCAGAAGTGCTAATTCCACTCAGATTTGTGACCAACCCAACATTTATTTGTGCAATTAACCCAATACCCACCAAACATTGACCTCCAAGTTCACAAGCCTCCAGATTTCAAAGAAAAAAATAAATTTCTTGCTTTCTTCAGTAATCCGGAGGGGAAGAAGACCCAAAAAAAATCACAAAATAAGCATTAAATCAGCACGAAACTGGGAAAAAAAAAGAAAGAAAAAAGAAGAAGAAGAACCTAGAAGACCAAAAACATGGAAGAAGTCTATATATCCCCAAACAATGAGGATAGGATTTTGATTTCTAAAACAAAGTACACGCTTTCCAACTACATATTTTGAAACCAAAACCCCGTAATCCCAATCAGAAAAGCTAATATGAAGAAAAGGATCTACTAACTACATTGACCAGAAAATCGATGAAGAAATGGAATTGAATTCTTAAAATAAAGACAGGGAAATAATGATGAAATCGGCGAAGATTGTTGGGATCAGAGAGGAAAGACAAAAGGTTCAACGTTTGGCTCTATAAATATATATATATATTTGTTGGAGATTCGAGGAAAGTGATGTTGGTAAAGAAAGAAAGAAAGAAAGAGATATGAAAAAAAAAAAAAAAAAAGCAAGTGAAGCTTATCGTTTCAATCTCATTTGGCCAAATAAATAGATTTACAAAATGAAACAATGAGATCTGGCAGGGGAAAAAAAAGATTCAAAATGTGAGCAGAAAATCCACTCAATTGCATTACGAATCTATGAGTATGTGTGGATAGTGAAACACGTTCGTAAACGTAAACGACCATACTGAACAAAGGGGTTTGAGATCATTCACCAGACGAAATGCAGACGTGCTCGGGTTGATTCCAGATCTGAGAGTGGGAAATGTTGGAAACCAAAAGCAAAAGACATAAAAACGAGAAAACCAACCCCATTTTTTTAGGTTAGGGTTAGGATTTTTTTAATCGGTGCTCTGTGGGAAAGCGTGATTTCAGAACGGGATTTCGTGGCTCTGGTTCATGGATTTATGGGTTGAAATTGAGTTTGTGGCTCTTGGGTTTGAGGTTTGTGCGTCAGTGGCTCTTTGGTATGAGGCTGAAACGTGGGTTTGTGGGTTCTTTCTTCAACTGGGAATGGTTTCGACTGGGATGGAAGGCTGCTTCTGGCTTCTGGCTTCCTGGGGAAGACGATGGGAATGAGGAAGAGGGGAGAGTCTCACAGGGGATGGATGGAAGCCAAAGTCTTGGTCGGGTCTCGTAGGGGATGGAGGGAAGAGAAAGTAGAGAGAGTTTTTGAAAGGAAGTAACACGAAAATGAGGCAAGTTTGAATATTGAATTAAAACGGTGACGACGCCGTTTTGAAACATGCCACGTAGGAGCAGGTTATGCGAGGGTTACCCAGGATGGTTGTAAGTACACTTTTTGGTGACATATCTATAGTAATTATATAAGCGGCAATCGGTGAGCTACAATGTTAAGAACAGTAATTTTCTCACTTTCCATTTTTCCCGTGTAATGTGTTGCGTAGTCTCTTTTTTAGCCCTCGTGTTGTGCTTTTGTGTCCGTGTAAAAGTAGGTGTTTTGGTCTTTTACTATAGCTATGTTAGACAGTCGGCATCTTTACCTTTTCTTTTCTCCTTCATCTTTCTACTTTCTTATTTTCTCTTTCTTATTCTCTTCGAAACTAACATTTTTCTCCTTTCTTTCTCTTCGTTTCCCTCTTCTTTGCATCTTGACCTCTATGTCTTCTCTCTTCAGGTAGGTTTCTTTTTCCTTTTTTGCTTTGCATGCAATGGTAGATGAGGTAAGATATTATCTTCTCTTTGTATTGGTCTTTGGCTCTTCTCTCTTCAAGTTTGTTTTCTTTTTTCTTCCATTTTTTCTTTTCGCTACGGACGGTTAAAACCCTAAGTTTTTTTTTCTTTCTTTCTATTTTCTTCTCCCTCCTTTCTCCTTTGCGCTGTAGCCCACCCCGAGCCCTCTCTCCCTCTCTACAACATATGTTGCCGTCAACAAGTTCTGTGTCATGCCGAGTCACCCAGATCTGCCATTTCTCTTCTCAATCTTTGTTAAGAAATCATTCTTTGTATTTCCGTAACTTGAACTTTACATAGAGAACGGTCAAAATAAATAGATACAAGAACAAATCTATCTAAGGTAACTAACTAAGTATGGTAGGAATTTACAATTACAAAGGGAACATCTAATTTGTACTAAAATCATGGTGCTAAATGAAAGGAGGAGATCGTGGCTTGAATCATGGAAGTGATCTGTCAGTACGCCCCCTCAAGTTGGCGCATGGAGATTCGAAATGCCCAACTTGCATAAAAAATGATGGAAGAGATCATGGCCCAATGCTTTGGTGAAGATGTCAGCAACTTACTCGTGGGAGCAGGTGTGAACGGCGGTAAGGAGTCCGGACTGAATTTTATCACAAACAAGATGACAATCAATCTCAATATGTTTAGTGTGCTCATGAAACACAGGGTTGTGAGCAATGTGTAAAGTAGATTGATTGTCACAATAGAGGCTGATAGGCTCGGGATGAGAAACACCAAGATCAGTGAGGAGCTATTTCAACCAAGTGAGTTCATAGGTGGTGACAGCCATGGCGCGGTATTCAGCTTCAGCGGAGGACCGGGCCACCGTAGTTTGTTTTTTTGTACACCAAGAAACGGGACTGGAGCCAAGCTGAACAAAGTAGCCTGTGGTGGAGCGACGAGTGGTGGGGCAACTAGCCCATTTAGAATCAGTATATGCAGTAACATGAAGGGTGTTGGAGGAGGGGAAGAAAAGGCCTTGTCCGGGACTGCCTTTGAGGTATCGAAGAACTCGTGTGGCAGCCTACATGTGAGGAGCACGAGGAGCGTGCATGAATTGACTGAGAATGTTCACTGCAAAAACAATGTCAGGACGAGTAATAGTTAAGTAAATGAGACGACCAACAAGTCATCGATAGGGAGAAGGATCTGAAAGAAGAGAGCCGTCGTGATTGGTGAGCTTCAAGTTTTGTTCCATGGGGAAGGAAGCGGTCCGAGCACTGAGTTGTCCACTATCAGATAATATTTCAAGAGCATATTTGCATTGATTGAGCAAGATGCCTTGAGATGATCGAGCAACCCCAAGACCAAGAAAATATTTGAGAGGATTGAGATCTTTGGTTTTGAAGTGGGTGGAGAGAACACGTTTGAAGACCTCAATTTGGGAGAGATCATTGCCGACTACCAAAATATCGTCGACATAGACAAGGACAAGAGTAACACAGGTAGAAGTGACCAAGGTGAATAAAGAATGATCCGCTTGAGATTGAGAAAAACCTGCATCAAGAAGCACAGTAGTTAGTTTAAAAAACCAGTTGTGGGAGGCTTGTTTGAGGCTGTAGAGGGATTTGCGAAGGTGACAAACACGAGTCTCTCCTTTCGAACAATAGCCGGGAGGAGAAGTCATGTAGACTTCCTCATCAAGGTCACCATGTAAGAAGGCATTATGGACATCAAGTTGGTGAATGATCCACTGGCGAGAAGCAGCAACAACCAATAAACATCGAATGGTGGTCATTTTGGCAACGGGAGCAAAAGTCTCATGGTAGTCGAGGCCTTCAACTTGAGTATAGCCTTTAGCAACTAATCGAGCTTTGTATCTTTCGACGGAGCCATCTGCTTTAAGTTTAGTTTTGAACACCCATTTGCAGCCAATGGGTTTCTTGCCAGGAGGAAGAGGCTCAAGAGTCCAGGTGAAATTAGCATCAAGAGCATGAAGTTCAGCAGACATGGCATCTCGCCAATGGGCATGACTAGTAGCAGCAGAATAAGAGGTAGGGTCAGCAGAAACCGTGCGAGCATTTAAAAAAAATAAGATTAGAAGGGGAGAAACGAGAATAAGAAAGGAAAGCAGATAAGGGGTGAGCAGTACCTGAGGTCGATGCAGCAAGTGAGGATGCAGTGGACTCGATGTGTATGGTCGAGCATATATAGTCCTGAAGATATGCGGGTCGAGTAATGGTGTGACGAGGAGGAGAAGGAGGAGAGGAGTCAGAAATAGTAGAGGTAAGGGTAGAAGATGGTAAGAGGGGATCAGGGACGGGGAGGGGAATAATAGGGAGAGATGTAGATGAGGGAATAGAAATATCCTAGAAAGGAAACTGATGTTTGTGAAAAGTGACATCACGGGAATAAAAAACAACTTGAGTGTCTAGATTATATAGTTTGTAGGCTTTATGATTGCTAGGATAACCGAGAAATATACATTTGGAAGCACGAGGGGAAAATTTGTCACGGGAAGCTTGGAGAGTTTGGGCATAACAAAGGCAGCCAAAAACGCGTAAATGGGTATAGGTGGGAGGAATAGCAAAAAGAAGTTCAAAAGGAGATTTATTTTTAAGAAGGCGACTAGGAGTGCGATTGATTAGATAGGCAGCGGTGAGTACACATTCACCCCAAAATTTCAAGGGTAAGTGAGCTTGAAAATGCAGACTACGAGCAACATTCAGGAGGTGCCGATGTTTACGTTTCGCAACACCATTTTGTTGCGGAGTTTCAACACAAGTACGTTCATGAAGAATGCCGTGATCATGAAGATAATTTTGAAATTTGTGAGAAAGAAATTCTTGGCCATTATTAGTTCTAATAATTTTAATCGTGGTTTGAAATTGATTTTTGATAAGGGCAAAAAAATGCATGAGATAAGTGTATGCTTCAGATTTATAGCACATGAGGTAAACCCAAGTAGTGCAAGAGAAATCATCGACAATGGTAAGAAAATAATGTGCACCACAAATAGAAGGAGTATGATAGTCACCCCAAATATTGCAAAAAAATCTATTAAAAATCATGGTACTGTTATTAGTAGAAACGGGAAAAGGAAGTCTAGCTTGCTTAGAACGAGCACAAATATCACAATCAGAGATAACACATGGATTATTGAAAAGACTAGGAATAATTAAGCGAGAAGGAAGACCTAGGCGTTGGTGCTATAAGATCTTATTCGCAGTAGTCTTAGTAGAAAAGGCAAGAATGGGTTGAGGCCGATACACATAAAGTCCATTGCAAAGCTCACCCGCTCCAATCAGCCTCGTCGACTGTGGGTCCTGAAAAGAAATAGTAGAAGAAGAAAAATAAATAATGCAAGAATTAGTATTTGTGAGTTTGGGGACAGAAAGGAGATTAAATAAGAAGTGAGGGACAAAAAGGACATTAGTCAAAATGAGTTGGTCGGCCAAGTGACAGGTGCCGATTCCCTCTATGTTTATTTCATGCCCATTTGGTAAAGTTACTTTCTAGTCATAAGAGAGGGGAGACAGAGTGGGGAAGAGACTTCGGTCATGGCATAGATGATCGGTGGCACCACTATCCACCACCCAATCGGAGCGGCTGTCAAAGAGAGGAGAAGAGGAGACTTTACCCATGAAGTTGGCAGGGGAAGTAGTCGGCTGGAGCAGATCAAGCAATTTCTGGTACATTTCATGGGTCAAACCAGGGAGTGGGGAAGAGGTGGAGACCTGATTAGCCATCGAAGCCGAGGTTGAGGGTGGTTTTTCGACGAGAGAGGGCCGCTGCTTGCCACGGGTATCTCGACCAGCTGGGTACCCGATTACATGCCAACAACGGTCACGGGAGTGACCCATTTTGGCGCAGACAGTGCAGTACAGGGGCTGTTTCGTGGGTCCACCGAAGTGAGCAGCGAGGATGTGGGCATCCGTCGGTGGCGGCTTGAGGTGGAGAAGACGCTGCTGCTCTTCCTGAAAAAGAACGGAAAAAATTTTTGTGATGGGAGGAAGGGTTTCCATGGCTAAGATTTGGGTTCTGAGTTGGGAAAAAGAGTCATTGAGACCAAGAAGAAATTGGTAAACTCTCTCATCTTCAGCTTGTTGTTGTAAGTGTTTGAGGTCGTTGGTTTGCTGTAAGTGACTGAGTTCATCCCATATTTGCTTGATTTGATTGTAATAATCATGGACAGAATGATTGTATTGCTGCAGGGAAGATAATTCACGTTTGAGATGGTAAATCCTGGCATTGTTGCTGTGACAAAATCTGGACTGGAGATCAAGCCATACGGCTCGGGGATCGGTATGAAATTCAAGAGAGTTGGCTATGGAGGGACTGATGGAATTTAGGAGCCAGGTATGAACCATATCTTTAGTTTGGTTCCATTGTCTATAATCTGAGGAAGAAGTTTCGGGTGGGAGAAGAGTGCCATCGACAAAAACTAGTTTGTTTTTGGCATTAAGGGCACGGGTCATGGCTTTTTGCCATTTTGGAAAATTGCCACCGGTGAGAAGACCTGAAACAAGGATAAGACTAGGAGATTCAGATGGATGGAGGATATATGGAGAGAGAAGAGTGGAAGAGGAAGAGGAAGAGGAAGAGGAAGAAGAGGCCATGGAGGGTCACGGGTAGGGAAGGATCGTGTTTAGGCTGATACCATGTTAAGAAATCATTCTTTGTATTTCCGTAACTTGAACTTTACATAGAGAACGGTCAAAATAAATAGATACAAGAACAAATCTATCTAAGGTAACTAACTAAGTATGGTAGGAATTTACAATTACAAAGGGAACGGCTAATTTGTACTAAAATCATGGTGCTAAATGAAAGGAGGAGATCGTGGCTTGAATCATGGAAGTGATCTGTCAATAATCTCCTCCAACGTGACGTAGAAGCAGAGGATCTGGATGAATGAGTCTGTGGCTTTTGTGTTCCTCGTTCGGTTCCATCATTTATTTGGTTGTTTGGGTCCAATTTTTGTTCTTGGGTTTGGGGTGTGTGCTTCTCGATTCTTCTCCATCGTTTTGGCTGTCGTTGCGCCGTGGGTATGGTTTTCTATTGTCATCGTCACAGTGTGTGTTCTTCGGTTTTGCATTTTGGATTTATATTTCTCGTTCTGCTCCTTCAGAGGCACGATTGAAGTCAAGTCCATGTTTTCCAAAATTTGCCTTTGATTTCTCTCTCTTTTGCTCCTTTATTTTCTTAATTCTGTTTAGATTTAAAGAAACTTGTAGATATTAGGGTTTTAAGACTAAAGATTTATCTTTATTTTTCTCTCTCTCCAGGTCTTGCGCAATGAGTCACTACAATTCCAATCTTTTCGACGAGGAGGCTAATCCTGTCGCGGTGAGTTTTACATGACCCACACATACAGATTTTTACTCACGTTTGTGTTCATATTCGGTGGTTGGATTTTTGTGTTTGTGGAAGTGGTGATGTAATGGCCAATGGATTCATTGGATTTTATTGTCGGGTTGCTGTTCTCAATATGGCTATTAGATCTGCTTTTGGTATTACATTTATATGGTGGGTTAGACTTTTAGAATTCTTTAATCGCAATGTGGTTCGTGTAGCTATCTTTTAACCTGTAATTTCCTTCTTCAATATTCTAACTTTGTTTTTACAAGTAAATAATTTAACTCTCTATTTGGTTCCAGAAAAATTTGAGAAAATGAGATGAAGCACAGTTTTAAATCTTGTTAGCTATGTTTTCTGATATGTGCTTTTTCTTACTTTATTATTTTTAGATTTGTTTTAACTTTTCATATGGTGATATGTTGTTTATTACTTATGAATTTGTACTCATCCACTTGAAATGTTTAAGAGTATATTATATTCTATCCACCAACATGTGTATGAGATGTTTGCTCTTGCCTAACAAGGGCAGAGGCAGAAAGTTTACTTTTATAATAAGCAAATTGAAATGCGTGAAGTTATTAGCAGAACATATTGGGATTGAGAGCACAAAGAAGCCTAAGTAAGTGCCTAAGTAAGCTCCAAAACTGATGACGTGTCACTAGGTCTTTTTTCTCTCTAACGTTGAGGCGATTTTGGGTGCTCTTTCATGGCTTTGGGCGCTGGCCCTCAGCCGCTAGTGGGGGGTTGTGGGAAAGGAGGGTCTTTTCAACCGGCGATTGCTACAGATCAAGGGGAGCCTTCTCGTCGGTTTGCAGATGTGGTGGGTTCGAATCCACAGTTGCTTCCTTCAGTTGTGATTCCGCATAGGGATCCAAAGTTCCATGAGGGTGAGATGTTTTTTGTGTTTTCAAAAACAGAGGTGCAATTATCGGCTGAACCTTTCAGATTTTCGGTGGTTTTGAAATTTTTACGGAGAAGGCCATCTCTTGACCAAATTAGGGGTTTTATTCAAGCTCGTTGGGGGTTGAGAAAAGTACCAGTTATTGAGCAAATGCAAAATCCAAGAAATATTCTGGTGAGAATGAGCCAAGAAAGATGACTTTATTTCGGTTATGGCAAGAGGAAATTTGGAGGTGCTTGGGGTACCTTTCAGGGTATTCCATTGGTCTCCAGATTTTATAGAAGAGGAAGATTCTCCTCTGGTTCCAGTTTGGCTGACTTTTCCTGGCCTTCCTCCAAATTATTTTCAAGAATCAATTTTAAGGAGTATTGGAGATGGATTCGGAAAATTCTTGAAAATGGATAATGCGACTGCATGTGTCACACGGCCTAAAATGGCACGAGTTTGTGTGGAGATAGACATCTCTGTTCCGCTGAGGAAATCGTTTTGGTTGGGCCCTCCTCATGGTCGGCTAAGTCATTATCAAGAGGTTTTTTATGAAGCTTTGCCAAAATATTGTTGTTCATGTCGAAAACAGGGGCATAATGATGCTGCACAAGGGGAACTGGTTTGAAGCAGAAAAAATCTATTGATTTAGATGGGGGTAATAAAAAATCAGGGAAAGTGATATGGAAAGAAGTAAAAAATGTCGTAAAGAAGGATGGGTTGAAGACAACGCAGGTTGAAAGAGGAGAATCATCAAAGTCCAGGCGGATGGAGATTTTGCATAGAATTCATTCCCGGCAAAAGGAAGGGTTTGGAAAAGAGGTAGCAGTTTTATTTATTTCAAATTTGGGTGTGGCTTATGAGAAGTGTGAGGATGGGGAAATAGAGAAAGAGTTAGAAGTACCTATGCTGAATCTTGAACAACGGAACCAGGAGGGATGTAGACAAGATAACGATCACGAACGGTTGCTAGAGGTAATACTACCAGTATATAATCAAGCTGTGAGCCCGACTAAATGGAGTGATGTGGACGGAGAAGATAGCTCGGAATCAGAGATGGAACAGAGCATGTGTAAATCGGGTCCTAGAAGTGGTTTGCGTTTGTTGGATGAGGCTTTGGAATTTGAGATGGGAAGTCTGGCTAGAGAGGAGGCGTTGATTGAATCTGACATGAGGAATGAAACTGGCATTTTCCGAATAGTTTCTGAAGGAGAACTAGAGGGAGAATTGAATGAGTTGGCGGAAAAGAATTTTTATTCTGATCCAGAATTGCATATTCCTTTAAAGAAAGTGAAGGGGGTGAGGAAAGAGAAGTCTATAATTGCTCTGGAGCGTCGTGCTCACTCAAAAAAAAATTAATTTCTTTATGTCTATTCTTATTTGGAATATTAAGGGCATTGGTTCGTCGAAATTTAGATTTCGGCGTATTTTGAATAAAAGTCGACCGTTGGTGGTGGCTATTTTAGAACCGTTTATTAGTGCGAATAAATGTCGTAGATGGGCGAGATGGTTGAGATTGCCATCTTTTGTTAATAATTCTGAAGTGGGTGGGAAAGTTTGGCTTTTTTGGGCAGAGGAGGTGGATTTTGAGCTATCTTCATGTTCGGATCAAGCTATTTCAGGATGGTTTTCTTTTGGGTCGAGACGTTTGTTTGCTTCTTTTGTGTATGCTAGTTGTTTCCGGGATAAAATGGTTGAATTATGGGAATATCTCAGACTTCAAAATCCTCAAGGGTTACCATGGTTGGTTGGGGGAGATTTTAATATTATTCGTAGCAATAATGAAAAAGTAGGAGGGGTGTTTCAGGCATCTCGGGCAAAGATGGATTTTAATAATTGCATTAATGATTGTGCATTATTGGATATTCATTTGAAAGGAAACCGATTGTCATGGTGTAATGGAAGGATTGGTGGAAGGAGGATTTGGGCGAGATTAGACCGAATTCTAGTTAATGTGCAATTTCTAAATGAGTTTGAGGGAGCTGGTTTGTGTTATTTGCCTCGGACATCTTCTGATCATTCGCCTATGGTGCTTAATTTTTCCAGTCAAAGAGAACAATATATGAAGCCTTTTCATTTTCTCCGTATTTGGGGTACACATGAGGGTTTTCTACCTTTGGTAAAGAGTTGCTGGGATAAGGTTTTTTATGGGAATGCTATGGAGTGGATTAGGAAAAAATTGAAATATTTAAAAGCTGAGTTGATGAGATGGAATAAAGAAGTATTTGGTCGTGTTGATGTGGAGATTCAGAAAATAGGAGACCGGGTTCACTTGCTGGAAGAAGAGGTGATACAGACTGGTTTGGAACAGACAGAATTGGAGCTTATGGAAGCTAAACAGTCACATTTGTAGTGGATAAACCGGGAAGAAATGTTAGCATGTCAGAAATCACGGATTAAATGGCTTTTAGAAGGGGATTCTAATTCAAAGTTTTTTCATGCTGCCTTACGAGTTAAACACTCAAGAAATAAAGTTGGAAAAATGTTGTTGGAAGATGGTAGAGTGCTGGACGATAGTGAACAGATTCATACGGAAGCAGTAAACTTTTTCCAGCAGATGTTTACATGTTCCAGCGTTATTATAGAGGGTCTGGAAATGGATTTATTGCAACCAGCTGTAACAGCAATAGAAAATACAGAACTGTGTAAACAACCATTTGTTGAAGAAGTGCAGAAGGCTCTAAAGTCTATTCCGGTAGACAACAGTCTGGGTCCGGATGGTTACTCGGCTTCTTTCTTTTCATTGGCTTGGGATATAGTGAAAGAGGACCTTGTGGAGATGGCAAAGGAATTTTTTGCAGGGCAACCTTTTTCAAAATGTTTTGGAGCAACACAATTGGTTTTACTTCCTAAGGTGGATGAGCCTGTTGGTTTTGGGCAATTTAGACCAATTAGTCTTTGTTCTGTGGTGTATAAGATCATGACAAAGATTATGGTATTTCGTTTGGCTCCGGTACTTGGAAAAATTATTTCGTTTATTCCAGGAAGAAGTATTTTTGACAATATGGCTTTGGCACAGGAGTTGGTACAAGGAATAAATCGAAAGGTTCGAGGTGGGAATGTGATGTTGAAGATTGATATGGCAAAGGCGTATGATCGTGTTAACTGGAAATTCCTTATGGAAGTTTTACGTCGGTTGGGTTTTTCTGAGAATTGGAGGAATTTAGTATATAATGCTATTTCTTCTCCTTGTTACTCGATTATGTTAAATGGTTGCTCTAAAGGTTCTTTTTAGGCATCGCGGGGACTAAGGCAAGGTGATCCATTATCACCTTTTTTGTTTATTTTGTCTTAGGAAGTTCTTTCGCGCATGGTGAATCAACAATTTAGGATGGGTCGAATCAAGTGTTATCATTCAGGTGGAGGTACACTTATTTCGCATCTTTTATATGCGGATGATGTGTTGATTTTTGCTAATGGAGGAAAGGTTGCTATTAGGAGGATCATGGAGATTTTACATCGGTATGAACAGATGTCGGGACAATTGATGAGTCCTACTAAATCAACGATTTATTTTTCTAATTCTATTGGTTGGGATCGTAAAAGGGATATAAAGAGGTTATCGGGTTTTGCAGAGGGGAGTTGGCCTTGTGGTTATCTTGGTATTCCTTTGTATGTGGGTCGGCTCAAAATTAATTTATTTGATGGCTTCTTGGCGAAGATTCAAAAAAAATTGGCGGGGTGGAAACGGAAGATTTTATCATTTGGGGGAAAGATTATTCTACTAAAACATGTACTGAATAGCATTCCAATTCATATGCTTTCGGTTTTAAAAATTCCAAAAGGAATTTATGACAGGATAAGAAGCATTTTTTCTGATTTTCTTTGGGGATCATCTTCGGAGATTAGAAAAAGAAAATGGGTATCGTGGAATGTGATTTGTAAGCCTGTGGAAGAAGGGGGGCTTGGTATTAGAGACTTGATGGAGGTGCAGAAATCTTTATTTATGAAATTTGGTTGGAAATTGTTGAAGGGAGATTCTCTTTGGGTAGAAATTTTTTAAGAAGAAATATATTGGCCAAGATCATCATATATATAAGGCTATTCAAGTGCAAAAGGGGACAAGGTTTTGGAAAGGAGTAGCTGAATTAATTCCGAAAGTTATTCAAAATTCGAAATGGTTGGTGGGAAATAGGAATGTGAATTTTTGGATGGATAATTGGGTTGGATGTGGACCTCTTCTTGATCTTTGTCCAGTTATAGGGAATATTGGCCTTAACGTTGCAGAGGTCTTTGATAGCAGGGGTCCAAAGCTTGAGGTTATTGGAGATCTAGTTCCGGTTGAAGTGATGAATTTACTTAATGAAGCTGGAATAAAGTTGAAGACAAATAATTCTGATGTGTTGATATGGAAGCATACAGTGGAGGGGAAATTTACAACGAAATCAGCTTGGGAGTTATCTAGAGAAAAGGGACAAATTTGTGAATGGAAGAAGTGGTTATGGCAGCCTAATGTTCAGAAAAAATGTCTTTTTTCTGCTGGAGGGCTAAAAGAAGGGCTGTGCCGACGGATGATAGAGTGCAAAGGCTGAATATTCCTTTAGTTTCTAAATGTCAGTGCTGTGTTAATCCAGAGGTAGAATCCTTGAATCATATCTTATGTGCAGGGCCGGAAGTTCAGAAGGTATGGAGGTACTTTGCAGAAATATGTAATGTTCGGCTACCTCATATCAGAAACTGGAAGGGTATGATGATGTATTGGTGGCAGCAAGCAAAGAAAAACACACAAGTGGGCTGGCTACGGGGAGTCATTCCTATTATCATTTCATGGGCTTTATGGAAGGCCAGATGTTTATCGCGTATAGAAGGTGTTCCGTTCAGCATTGACATTATCATTCGGCAAGTGAAATGGATCCTACAAGAAGCTTGCAGCTCGGTACAGAGATTTCAGAAAATAAAAACAGGGGAATCTGAAATAATGAAGAGGTTGAACTTACCAATCAGTCCTACACGTAGCAAGCAACTAAAGTATATCAAATGGGAGAGGCCAGAGGTCGGATGTGTGAAGCTGAATGTAGATGGGGGTGCTCGAAATATCCGAGGGAGGCTGGTGGAGGAGGTATTATTCGGGATTCTAGGGGAAGTTGCAATGCTGGTTTTGCTCATAATTATGGCATTGCTTCGAATACAGTTGCTGAATGTCGTGCATTACTTGATGGTTTGCGACTTTGTAAACAATTAAAGTTTAAGAATGTGTTAGTAGAATCTGATTCTTTGGTTGTTATAAATTGGGTAACATTTGGAGTTTGTAGGCTATGGTTTTTATGGGAGTATTGGGATGAGATTCAGGTGATTGCTAGGGAGATAAATGTGAGGTTTCGACATATTTTCCGGGAAGCTAATATGGTAGCGGATTTTTTGGCAAAAGAGGGTGTATAGGGTGTGGAGTGTGATTTTTTGGGTTTGGATTTTGAGTATGGTCGTCTTAGAGGCTTAATCTGCATTGATCGGATGGGGATGGTTTCTATTAGAGAGATGTAATTTTTTGGTTTTTTGGTTCTTTGAGTTGTGTTTTTTTGGTATTCCTCCGCCGTAAGTGAGGGTTTTTTTAATAAACTTGGGACAGGGCTACTATGTGGGTGGCTACTGGCTTTTTTTTTCTTTTTTTTTTTTAAGAACATATTGGGATTACATGGAGTGGGCATGGCCTGCTGAGATGTTTATACTCCCATTAATAGGAATACCCTTGGGGATGTTGTGTTTGGTGTAGAGGCATCGGTGCATTGATTATTGGATTGATGTGTTTCCATTAATAAAGAACTGGAAATGTTGATTTTAATTTTCAAAGAAATTTGTTTCTATTGTTTGAATTGATTCATTGAAGTTTTTATATTCATGTCATAAAATTGAATTGTGAGCTGTTGCGACTTGTAAAAAATATCAGACTAACCTAAACAAGACCTTTTATAGACTTCAAAGTTGTTATAGACCGAAGCACTTTATTCATGCACACCAAAGATGTTAGCTGCTGTTGATGTACTTCATTGATGAAGACTTAGAGGGTATCTCAACTCCCAGCCACAACCATGGCCAGAAAGTTGGCCAGGTTCAATGCCCCTGCCACAACCACAGTCCTTTTGAGCCATGTGCTTTATTTTCATGTGCTTGTGTTATTTTCTTTTTCTTTTTTTGTGCTTCTGAGCCATACACGCGTACTGCCCAAACTACATCTGATGGATGTTTTATTCTCTGCAATTTAGGGGTGGTTTTGGTGCTGGGCTTTTGGATCTCCATGATATGGATGATACAAAGCTTCTGTTTGAGGTATGTTTTGTTGAAAGGTTTTATGTTCAACTGTGCAGTAAACGTCATAAATTGTTATGTAAAGTTTGTTCCCATAAAATCAGAATGTAATGTACTTTATAGTGTAGTCTTAAAAACTAAGATTGAAAACCATAGAATGGATATAGTCCTTGTTGCTCAAAGTTTTCTTTAAATTTTTTATTTTTATTCTATAATATATGCTTGTCTTTTTTTCCCCTTATATGAGAATGAAAAATAGTGACTATGCAATATCATTCAGTTGATAAATTGGGGTTTTGGCATTAATTCAAAGTACCTAAATCATGTAGACCTGCATGTAGGATGAGTTAGTTTTTTTTTTGGACTACAACTAGCTTCTTAACTTAAATAAAAAGTGAAGAAAATATAGGGAGTAAATTTTTTTGGAATAAAAAGAGTGTCAGATTCCAATTGTCTTCCTTGAGTGAATCAAGGAGGATTTCACCCAGAGGAATTGTGGAGGAAAAGTTGCAAGAACAGTTGCCAATAGCCTCGATAAGGACTTTGGGTAATCTTTTCTTCTTCCTCTTCTTTTGTTTATCTCTTTTTCTTTTTTTTGAAGCGTATCATATTGTTGCTGTAAAATAGGATATGCATTTTAAAATTTATAAGTTACTTTAATGCCAAAATTTTGGTCTTAGTGATTTAGGCCCAAATTGAAGGAGCAGGTGCAATATTGTGTACATAATCCAAAGATCAGCAAGCTGTCTAAAGTGAGAGCTCAGGTTTTGGAAGTCAAAGGAGTTATGATGGAAAATATAGAGAAGGTAAGGTGGTGTTGCTTTCTCTTCTATATGTATGTAGCAAAGACTTTTTAAAAAAAAATGTCAATTTTAAAGGTTATATTCTCTTTGGTAGAATCTTTTGTCCGTTAAACTCAAGAAGCCCAATTTATTTATTTATTTGTTTGGAACTATAGTGCCATTTCATTTTATTAACAATTTTTTTTGCTTAGGTTCTCAACCGTGAAGAAAAGATTGAGCTTCTGGTGGATAAAATAGAGAGCCTTTATTCTCAGGTTAGTGACTTTGTATTGTTGATTCATTTCTCTTTTTCTTCCTATTTTTTAACCTCTAGCTTGGAAGAGCGATGTTATATAAATTATAGAAAAGAATAATGAACCAAGGTTATATTCTTTTTGGTATAATCTTTTGTCAGTTGAACACAAGAAGCCTATATATATATTTTTTGGAACTATGTTGCCGGTTCATTTTTATTAACAATTTTTTTTGTATAGGTTCTCGACCATGAAGAAAAGATTGAGCTTTCACTGAATAAAATAGAGAACCTTCATTCTCAAGTTAGTGACTTTGTATTGTTGATTCGTTTTTCTTTTTCTCTCTATTTTTTAGTCTCTCTATCTTGGAAGGGTGGTGGTATATAAATTATAGAAAAGAATAATGAACCTAGAACCATTATTGAGGACATACCGGATGATGAGGAACCGTTGTAACCACCAGAATTCAATGAGATTATTTAGTATTCTTATTACTAATAAGTTTTTTTTTTATTAGTGTTCTTATAACTATTTTGATTTATTTGATGGATGGTTGAAGTGGGAAAGGTATTTTTGGCAAATAAGTTTTGAACTTCATTGAATTTTACTTATTTTTCATTCTTTTTTTAGAATTTTGAAATGTCTTTGTTCTTATTTGTTCTCATGATTGAACTGATAGTTGATTTGAAAAAATAGGGATTGTTTTTGGACGAGCTTTTCTTCGCATTTGATTGAATATTCGGTTGCTTGAGCTTCTGGCTTCTGCTTTTGGGCTTAAAGTAGTCTGCTTTTTGTTTTGCTCTCAATGCTTTCGAAGTTATATAATCATCACAAACATGCACATATGATCTGAATTGATGTACAATTCTAGAGAAGAATTTTGATTCCAAGTTGAAAATTTAGAGGAAGTCTTCCAATGGTGGGAATGTGTAGAGATCCAAGAACTTTGCTTGCAAGGCACTCCCAGAGAGTTTTGCTATTCAAGATTTTGAGTTGGACAAGATCTATGGTGTTGGTTCCTATTCCAAGGTTTATACATTTCTTTTTCTCTGTTTTATTTTTTGCAAGCTATAGTAAGTTTTTGAGTGATTTGGCTCAAGTACACTTTTCTAATTTTGGGTGCTAAATGGTTTGTGTCCATTGTATGTTGGGGTTTTGATGAGTTGATGGTATTTGGTATTTAATGTTGTTTGTGAATGGTATATTTATATAAGGATTTTTAGATTTTTGGTTTTCAAGTTTTTTGGCAGCATTTCTGTTATGATTATCAATGGATCCTATGCAATATAATATTTGGGTTTTGTTGGCATGTTTATAGCCGTTTCCATTCACATTTTAAAAACATATAATGCTACAATAGGGTGTTCAGATTTACAACAAAGATTGATAAATTAGGCCAAGATGTGATGGAACATCAGATTTATTATGGATGCCTCCTGAAGTTAGAGTAAACATTTTCTTTCCCATTCTTCATACCTTGGTATTGATTCCCTATTGTTTTCAAAAAATGGCAAATGCAACTCTCCAAGCTATTGTGTGATTATGTTAAGCTTTTATAGCATGCTGATAAAAAGAAAAATATCAGTTATTTGAGTTGACAAGATCGTGTAGGTTCTGGAGACAACATGGGCTATTGGAATTGGTGGAGCTTCTCACCTATACTTTTCAAAGCTTAGCATGTGTGTTGGGGGGAGAGGGGATGCAGAGAGGATTTAAGGATTATCAAGATGAGAACCATGATGCTGCAGCTCTGTTTAGGAAGATACATTGCCTATTCCATTTAAGTACTTCCTAGAGAGTTAGTTTGGCAATTGTTTGTGTTTATACCTTTTCTTCACACTGTTTTGTCTGGCCTAACAGACAACAACAATAACCATATTGAGGATCTAACTTCATTTTATGCAGGCCCATTTACCATATCTCCAAAAGTATTGCAACAGAAACTTCAGAAAAGGAATGTGTCATCCACCTTGGTGCAGAAGTAGATCAGCTTCAACAGCAACGCCATAAGAGATTCAACGTCCTATCCATCAGCTATCAATGGAACACAGACAAAAACATTAAATATTCATTTCCACCAAACTGTGCAACCTACTTCCTTCGTTTTCTACTCCCTTAGCATGACATATACTAATGGCCAAAAAACTATAATTTAAATTGCCATAGTTTGCTTATTCACTGAACTTGTATAAATTTATGATTTGTTTTAACCTTGTACTATATCGCTTGGTACTTTATGAACAGTATCCATACACATTTCTCACCACCTTTGAGAATTTGAATGAATGCCTACCGATATCAAGATTTATCTATGTGTCCATTACATTGTCTATCAATTGGTTTTCCATCCTATTGTTCATTCTGGAGTGACATGTAACCTAATTGGATCCAATTTGTTATCAGCTACAAGTTTATCCTATTATTACCTACGGCATGTAATAATCATATTTCTGAATCTATTTTTGGCTATTATTTGCTTTTACAGAAAAGTTTAATGTTTAGGCATGCATAATTTTCCTATTCTACGAATTAAGCAAACGTGCATCGCACGTTAAGCCCTAACTATATATATATATATATATATATATATATAAATATATATATGTGGCTTAAGAGGCGGCTTGTGAGTCTTGCACGCCAGTCAACTCTTGGTTATTGTAGATCAGGTAGCAGAGAGATCATGGTTTAGAGTGGCTGAAAAACTCCAATAAACTTTTTAGCAAAAGGAAACAAAATAAAATATAGTCACAAGGCCTAGCTGGGAAAGAATACGATGGGGTTCGATGGAGATGGATTTCAATTATTTGTGTATGCTCAAGGGACTGAAGGGAGGTTCAATCTGGGGCCACCTTTCTTTTTTTCCCTAGCTTTCCGCTTGTTCACTTTTTTTTTTTTTTAGATATTTTTGGTGCAACAAATTTAAAATAATACAAAACAAAATCTATTAATCGTTATTTTTCTTGTTATATTTATGTTAAAACTGAAAATTGAAAAAAGAAGAAGAAAAAATTACTCAAACAAATATATAAAAATCTAGAAAGCGACACTTTTCGGTGCGGAGAATATGAATAGTATGTTGGACTTAGGGGTGTGTATCTGGATCCGGATATCCGGCCAAAACCAGATCCAGATTCGGATTTCCAAACCCGGGCGGTTATCCACTCGGATTGAATCCGGACTCAATCTGGACGGATAACCAGATTCAATCCGGATATCCGGATTGTTTATTTCTATTTTAAGATAAAAGCTGGATTCAGGTTATAATCGGATTCAATCCGAGTTTTCAAATATTTTTTTTTTTTTAAAAAAACTTTATAATTAAAAAAAAATTATAGCATTTAAAAAAAAATCTAATATCATGTTCAAATTGCCTAGATTTTTTAAAATAAAATAATTTAAACACTTTTAAAAAGTCTTTTTAAAAAATAAAATGGAGAACAAAATTAAAAAAAAAATGCAAAATAGGTAATATTGTTGTTACATCACAATGCAAAACATAAATTTACAAAAAAAATATATATATAATACATCATAACTAATTAAACTAATACAATGTCACTAATGTTAACCGATAAAAAAAAATTTATAAAATAAAAAAACTGGGTATATAAACCGGTTGCAGATAACCGGGTCATAAACTGGATCCGAGTTTTCCAAAACCGCTTGGGTGTAATGCAGGCAGATAACTGCCCGGATTCTTGATTTTCGGACCGGACCTGAAAAAAATCCAGTCCGGATGAACACCCTTACATTAACATTTTTTTTTTTCGTTAAACAATTGATTTCTAACTGTCAGATTTCTATATTTAATAAATATAACACATTATTGTTGGGAAGTTGTGACAATGAATATGACTAATAATCAATGAAAATTGAGTATCAAATTGTAGTATATATACACGTGGCCATGTCAATGTCCAACGTCAACTAGGTGTCAACGTTTGGCAATATATTATAAACGTTGAGACATCGATGCATTACAATGTCGTGCTACCTCTTGCATGATTTATGATTGTAGGGCTTGGTTGAAAGAGTTATATTTCAGTTCGATATTTTTCTTGTAGGTAAATTTTCTTTACTAGCTTATACATCTCTTTCATTCAAAAATATGTCTTTCCTAAAAAACAAAACCCAATGTGAAAAAGAAAAAGTAAGAATTCACGACTCTCGAACATAAATTGCGGAATTTCAACAAAGAATTTGTTATCAATCAAAGTTACATAGGAATGAATATAACCTATGTGTTGGTACAATTACTTTCTTGCATTTTTTAGGGTTATAGGGATACGGATTGCATATTGTTTTTATAGGTGAAAAATAGATATTGCATCTACTAGTTAGAGATGATTTTGATAATCTACACCAGGAGAAATAACAAAATTTTCCTATCAGACATAGTATATCCATGGGTAATACCTGGATTGTGTATTAGAAAGTAGTGAATGAGATCTCACAAGAGCCAGGTTGATACTGAACTCCAAAATTTGTAATGAAGGATCAACAAACTCCATTATCTATGTTTGTGACATAATTACAATAACCTTCTATATAATTCGTCACCATATGTAATGCCAATACAATTTGTAACACAAATAGATCATTTTCATATTGGTTCACATGTAAAGTCCTTTAAGGAATGCTAGATATATTTTTAAGGAATTATTTTCAAAATGAATTCATGAGACTCATGAATTCGTTTGATCTCATGAATTCGTTCTGAAAATAATGGGATTCATTATTAAAAAGTGGATTTTCTCAAAGTAATTAAATTTTTTTTACATTTTTTTATGTAAACAAAGTGTGAAAGTTTATACAAATTAACATTATTATTTTGTTTTTTTGTTAAAAATTTGATTTCTAACTGCCAGATTTCTATATTTAATGAATATAACACATTATTGGTGGGAAGTTGTGACAATGAATATGACTAATAATCAATGAAAATTGAGTGTCCGATTGTAGTATATATACACGTGGAAATGTCAATGTCCAACGTCAACTAGGTGTCAATGTTTGGCTTTAAATTATAAACGTTGAGACATCGATGCATCACAATGCCGTGCTACCTCATGCATGAATTATGACTGTAGGGCTTGGTTGATAAAGAGTCCCACATCAATATTAGGATTGAGTTCAGATAGGGATGAATTATCTTCTCGATTATTTTTATTGTTGAAAAATTATCTAAAAGAGTGGTCAATCTTTATTAGACATGGTAAGTTGGATACTGAAGTCATGTCAGCACACCACCTATCTTTTGATGCATTAATGGTGACAAATAGGTGTTTGGAACTAGAAATTTACTAGTCCATCGTAGGTGCAAGCATAGAAATTGCATGTAAAATGGCGATCCGTTATAGATTGTGGGGGTTATTAGTGATCATTACCACGATCCAGAAGAGAAACTTCAATTTGTTTAAAAGAATTAAAGTAAATAAATAAATCAAATGTTGTAATACTTTCGAATAAGTTACTGCCTTCGTTTTTCAGAGAGCTTGTAATAATATTAAATAACTAAAAAAACACATTGATTAAAAGAGTTATATTTCAGTTCGATATTTTTCTTGTAGGTAAATTTTCTTTACTAGCTTATACATCTCTTTCATCCAAAAATATGCCTTTCCTAAAAAACAAAACCCAATGTGAAAAAGAAAAAGTAAGAATTCACGACTCTCAGACATGAATTGCGGAATTTCGACAAAGAATTTGTTATCAATGAAAGTAACATAGAAATGAATTTAACCTATGTGTTGATACAATTACTTTCTTGCATTCTTGAGGGTTATAGGGATACAGATTACATATTGTTTTTATATGTGAAAAATAGATATTGCAGCTACTTGCCAGAGATGATTTTGATAATCTACACCAGGGGAAATAACAAAATTTTCCTATTATGCATAGTATCTCCATGGGTAATACCTGGATTGTGTATTAGAAAGTAGTGAATGAGATCCCACAAGGGTCAGGTTGATACTGAACTCCAAAATTTGTAATGAAGGACCAACAAACTCCATTATCTATGTTTGTGACATAATTACAATAACCTCCTATATAATTCGTCACCCTATGTAATGCCAATACAATTTGTAACACAAACCGATCATTTTCATATTGGTTCACAAGTAAAGTCTTTTAAGGAATGCTAGATATATTTTTAAGGCCTTATTTTCAAAACTAAATCATGAGACTCATGAATTCGTTTGAATATAATGGGATTCATTATTAAAAAGTGGATTTTCTCAAAGTAATTTAAGATTTTTTTACATTTTTTCTGTAAACAAAGTGTGAAAGTTTATACACAATAACATTATTATTTTGTTTTTTTGTTAAAAATTTGATTTCTAATTGTCAGATTTCTATATTTAATGAATATAACACATTATTGGTGGGAAGTTGTGACAATGAATATGACCAATAGTCAATGAAAATTGAGTGTCAAATTGTAGTATATATACACGTGGTGATGTCTGTGTCCAACGTCAACCAGGTGTCAATGTTTGGCTTTAAATTATAAACGTTGAGACATCGATGCATCACAATGCCGTGCTACCTCGTGCGTGATTTATGACTGTATGGCTTGGTTGATAAAGAGCCACACATCAATATTAGGATCGAGTTCAGATAGGGATGAATTATCTTCTTGATTATTTGTATTATTGAAAAATCATCTAAACCGGTGGTCAGTCTTTATTAGACATGGTAAGTGGGATATTGAAGTCATGTCAGTGGACCACGTATCTTTTGATGCATTAATGGCCACAGATAGGTGTTTTGAACTAGTAATTTACGAGTCCATCATAGGCGCAAGCGTAGAAATTGCATTTAAAATGGCAATCCGTTATATATTGTGGGTGTTGTTTGTGAAGGAGTGTTTTTAATTTAATTAATATATTGGTTTATTTATTTTAAATTAATGTATTTTAATTGGTTTTTATTTTATTTGATGTAGTGTTTAATTTATTTTAGTCGTTTTATGTTTTTAATATCATTTTCGGCAGAACAGTTTTTGGATCCCGGAAGTGAGGATTGGATCTCATTTCTTTTCTTTTCTCTTTTCTTTTTCCCTTTTCCTTTTTCTTTTTCTTCTTTTTCTTCCTTTTTCTTTCTTCTTCTTTCCTTTTCTTCTTCTTTCTTCTTCCTTCTCTCCCGTGCGTAGCAGCCCTTATCTTTTCCCCTTACCGCCGCTGCCTCTTCGGCCGCCCTTTGCACCGCCATTCGGTGGCTGTGTTGTACATCACCCCTACCATTCTCTTTCCCTCCCACCAGAGATCATCCCCACCAATTTTCAGAGCCATCGGACTAGCTGTTAGCTGCCACGCACGGCTTGAAGTTGCTGCCCCAGCCCTGTTTTTCTCCCCTGTCACCAGTTTCTTTCTCCGCCCAGAATCGCCGCTCGCCGACGGCATGGCCTACACCACCCACCCAGTTTTCTTCTCCTCTTATCGGTGAACATCCCCACCAAGTTTCACCTCCATCCGAGCTGCCGTTAGCCACCACGAACTCCTCCAAGCCACACGGCTTTTCAACGTTTTCGGTGCCGTCGCACCACCTCCGGCCACCATCTCTTCACCACTTCTTCCCCTACCTCTTGTCATTCTAACCCACCTAATTTCGGCCCCGAACCGTTGCCGGAGCAGCTCCCACGAGCTCAACTCTGTTTAGCCCCTTTTTGGCCTTCAACCGCCATTACCACCGCCATCCACGGCCAAAGCTCACTTCCTTTAGCTTCATAAATATCTCAAAACTATTCCCTATCAATTTCGTGCCTTGGTTTGTCCCTGTTCGAAAGTGGGTAATTTTATTACCCATGGCCACAGTGTAAAATACATTGTTACATTGCTTTTCTTCCGCCGTTTGCAACGCCGCGAGCTTTCAAAAAATACCGTATAGCACTGTAAGTATTTTCCAAACGCTACTTTTAGATTTAAATATATTTTGCTCTTACAATAAATTATCTGGTTGGTTTGTTGATTCCGGACTGAGTCCGAGGAGTTCGGGGGTCGGATGGATTGAGGACGGAGTTGATTGTTTGGTTGTTATTGATGTTTGGATCATGTTGGTTAACTTGTGTGATTTTAATTGCATGGCTTTGTGCATGCATATTCATGTGTTATTTATTGAAAATGGGATTTTCATGAGTTAATTGGATTTTCGGGTGCGTGTGTACCACGACCCAGGCTGGGATAGGGTATTATCTCGGTGGAGCTCCTCTGGTCACTCGGGAGCATAATATATTGAGTGACGTCCCCTGAGTCGAAGCTTGGCTACGAACGCGCGGGGCGCGGAACTGAGCGACAACGGGAGCGGGGGCTAGAGGATGCTTGGCTATGAACGCGCCGGGCGCGGAACTAGGTATCGCTCTATGCATCGACTCCGTGGCCCTTCACTGGTGAGGGCTAGAGGATGTTTGGCTACCAACGCGCGGGGCGCAGAACTGGACATCGCTCGTCTAGAGGATGTTTGGCTATGAACTCGGGGGGCGCGAAACTGGGCATCACTCGTTAATGTGTCATACGCGTGGTGGATACCCATGGTGTGGCACAGGAGCCAGGGTGTGCCGATGACCCATAGGGGAGGTCATGGTGCACACGGTTTTTTTTTTTTTTGTTAATGGATTAAGTTGGATATGGGCCAAATAGACTTTTGGCGTGATATTTGGAAAGGTTATGTTATGGGCCAAATGGACTTTTGGTGTGATATTTGGAAAGGTTATGTTTTGGGCCAAATGGGATTTTTGGCGTGCGCGGAAAACATATGGTTTTATGGGTTTTGTGCATTGCATTCTTTTATGCATATTGTTTGAGTTATCATATGTTTTTATCTAGTGGTGTTTGGATCTTACTTACCTGCGGCACCATTTTGGTACCGTAGATTTTGATGCAGGGATCGAGGAGGAGGAGGAGGCTGAGCCCAAGGAGGAGGCTCCGCCGGAGTATTGAGTTGGAGTCTATGCTTTGGAGTTGGCTTTGAAACAATATTTGTATTTGTAATATTTATTTATGTATGATTTGAGTAGCTTTGTTTTAAACTATGAAAAATTTTGGTACTTAGTTATATGTCTTTGTTATCCACTGCGTGTCTCTTCGTGCACTTTTGTTGCTTACACACACTTGGCACTCGTCGATAGGATGGGGACCCGTGTTGTCACCATCTGGACGTCTCAATTTCCCCGTATCCGTGTGTGGGGATTTGGGGGCGTCACATTGTTAGTGAACATGTCCACGATCCGGAAGAAAATTTTCAAGTTGTTTAAAAGATCAATTATAGTAAATAAATAAATCAAATGGTGTAATACTTTGGAATAAGTTATTGCCTTCGTTTTTCAGAGAGCTTGTAAGCAGTGTTTTTGGTATCGTACCGTACCGGCCGGTACGGCCGGTATGTACCGTACCAGTATTTGATCCGGTACAGAAAATATGTATATTTCGTATCGGTTAAAATACCGGGTGTACCGGCCGGTACCGGCCGGAATTCCGGATTTCGGCCGGAATTTAATTTTCGGCCGGTACACAACAAAGCTACCGATTTAATGAGATTTAAATGTTGGTGTCAATTTTGTAATTTATGTAAAAGGTTAGGGTCATTTATGTCATTTAAGTCATTTAGTCTTTAGAGTTTTATTTTACTTTCCTCTTTCTAACTGTAGGTTTTCTTTCTCTGTGTGCCGTCATGCTCGAGTCTGGAATTGGAGTCTCTGCACTATGCAGTCTGCACCTTCACGGCTTCAACGCCTTCAAGCCTTCAACTTGAAAAGTTGAAATTTCCACTGCCACTGGTACGCAATTTACTAACTTAGGCCTATAATAAATTTATTACTTGAAGAGTTGAAATTCCCACTGCCTGGTATGCGATTTTCTAACTTAGCTATATAATAAATTATATAATAAATTTATTAAATTGCTGGTCGTTGACTCATTTTTAGTGTTTTGCCCAAATTGCCTTCTTGCATCTTAATGTTTCAGCATCTCTTCTTTGATCGGCACTCTGTATTACATAAAAGGTATTTTAATACTTAATTTTCTGTATACAGACTAGAAAAATTGTGTATAATGTATATTACATAAAAGGTATTTTAATACTTAATTTTCTCTTAATTTTTTCATAAACAAATGACGTGCAAATAATTTCAAAGGTAGAAGATAAGAGGTGAAGTCCTGATGTAAACTTCAATGCATATGCTGCCATGAAAAAAAATTATATGAAAATTGGATTCAAATAGACTCAAGCATCTTGCATTTTTCTCTAATTTTTGTTTCCATCATTATTAATTATTTCTTGTATTTGGATGAGATGATTTTTTAATCTATTTGATAAATTATGTTAAGTTTCAATTTATTAAGTGTTGAACACTTGAATTTGAATAAATGTTGAATTATGAATTATTATATAGGAATATAAAAATGTCTAGTTGTCAATCAACTGGTGCTGCATCTTCAACACTTGCTCCTGTAAGATCAGAAGATCCAGCATGGGCCCATGCACATGCAGTGCCAGGGGCAAGAAATAATATTGAATGTTTGTATTGTAATAAAGTAATTAGAGGTGGCGGGATCACTCGTTTGAAGTATCATCTAGCTGGGATTCCAGGCAATGTAGAAGCATGTAAAAAGGTCTCTGAAGATGTAAAATGGCAAATGAATGAGTTGCTTGATGAAATGAAAAGAAACAAAGAGAAGAAAAGAAAAATAAGCTCAGAGATTGGAGGCGATATAGATTTAACATCTGATGATATTGATGATAGTAATAGTATGGAGGGACAGTCTCAGCTTTCAAAAGGTAAGGGGAAGTCGAGAGAATCTGGAACTGGAAAATCAGTGGGGGGATTAAGTAGATTTTTTGCTCCAAGAACAACTCCTGGGGCCCAACCTTCAATTAAGAGTTCTATGTGTTCGAATGAGATGCTTACACAAGCAAAGATGGCTGTAGCACGCTGGTGGTATGATTCTAATCTTCCTTTCAATGCGGCTCAATCCAAGTTTTATCAACCAGCTATCGATACCATGACTGCCATCGGGCCAGGATTCAAGGGCCCTTCTTTATATGAGTTGAGAGGAAATTTGTTAAAAATGGCTGTGAATGAGGTTCAAGATTATTTGCAACAAATTAAGAATATTTGAAACGAGACCGGTTGTACACTAATGGCAGATGGTTGGACAAATCAAAAGCAACAATCAATAATCAACTTTTTAGTTTATTGTCCAAAAGGTACAATGTTCTTAAAGTCTGTTGATACATCTGGCCTTAGAAAAGATGCTGAAACATTGTTTAATATCTTTGATGAGGTTGTTCAAGAAATTGGAGCTGAGAATCTTGTGCAGTTCATAACGGATAATGATGCAAGTTATAAAGCTGCATGAAAAAAGTTACAGCAAAAGTATGGCTCTTTTTACTGGTCCCCTTGTGCAGCTCATTGCATAGACTTGATGTTGGAAAATTTTTGTGATCTAAGATATTTTCCCCTTATTGATGATACTATAAAAAAGGCAAAAAAGATAACAAAGTTCATCCATAACCATGGTTGGGTTTTGGCATTGATGAGACAAGATTTCACCAAAGGTCGTGATTTGTGTCGTCCTGCAATTACAAGGTTTGCGACAAATTTTTTAAGTATCCAATGCTTGCTCTTATTTAAGAAAGAACTGAGACAAATGTTTACGTGTGATAAATGGATTGCATCAAGTCATTCTAAGAGCAACATAGGGAAAGAGATAGCTGGGATTGTTTTAGAAGATAAAGAGTTTTGGGCTCAATGTCAATTTATTGTTAAAATTAGTGAACCTTTGGTTCGTGTTCTACGACTTGTTGACGGGGATGAGAAGCCTGCAATGGGATACTTGTATGATGCAATGGAAAGAGCCAAAGAGAATATAAAAGCAAGATGTATTAACAAAGTTAGTGTATTCAGTCCATTCACCAGGATCATTGATTCTAGATGGGATAAGCAACTTCACAGTCCATTACATGCGGCGGGTTGTCTTCTTAACCCTGGGATTTACTATAGCCCCAGCTTTAAAAAAAAAATGATGTTATGAGAGGCTTCAACAGTTGTGTTATAAAGATGGAACTTGATCCCGATGAACAAGACAAGATCATTGCAGAACTGGACTTGTATAATAATGCAGTAGGTGAGTTTGGACATTCTTTAGCAATCCGCCAGCGTGATAAGCTTAATCCAGGTATTATCATTTATCAATATCATTTGTTAAATAGTGTGACTTTGTGCTTTAAATTCTATCTTATTTTATTTTACTTGCATTTAATTAATAATTTATAATTGCATTATTGTTATAGTTGCATGGTGGACCCAATTTGGTTGCGAGGTTCCAACGCTTCAAAGGTTTGCTGTTCAAGTACTAAGTCAATGTTGTAGTGCAACTGGATGTGAAAGAAACTGGAGCACATTTGATTTTATTCATTCGAAGAAGAGAAATAGATTAGTGCATAAACGTTTGAATGACTTAGTATTTGTTCGTTATAACTTGAAGCTGCGAGAGAGGTAAATTTTTTTAATACTAATGTCTTTCACTTTTAAAAATATATATAACATTTTCAATTATGTTTGATTTTATTTTGACAGGAGCATAAAAAAAGGAAGAGATGCTTTAAATCCAATCAATCTTGAAAACATTGACTTGATGGAAGAATGGGTGGGTGAAGAATCTGAGCTTCTTGATGGAGAAGATTTGGATTGGGCAAGTATTGAGGAGCCATTAACCTCACTAAATGAGGAAGACGTTGATAATGTTGGTGTTGATGTTGATGACGGTGGTGATGTTGATGAAAATATTTTGATTAACATATCGAATCTTGATCCTTATTGTCTTTTTGATGAGGATGAGTGATTTTATTTTAATGGTTTGATTAAGAACTTATTTAGTTTGTAACTTAAAACTTAAGACTTGTATTGAGAAATATTGAGTTTATGACTTATTTTGTTATTATTTTAGAATACAGTGAATGCTTATATATATAATTTATTTATGTATAAACTAGTCCGAAACGGTACACGAAACGGTACCGGTACAGAAACGGTATCGGTACCGAAATATTATTCCGAAACGGTACACGAAACGGTACCGGTACCAAAATATTTCGTTCCAATGCTTTGACCGGTACGACTTCCGGTACAGTATTCAAAACTTTGCTTGTAAGAATAATAAATAACTAAAAAAACACATTGATTAGAAGAGTTATATTTCAGTTTGATATTTTTCTTGTAGGTAAATTTTCTTTACTTGCTTATACATCACTTTCATCCAAATTTATGAATTTCCTAAAAAACAAAACCCAATGTGAAAAAGTAAAAGTCATAATTCACGACTCTCAGACATAAATTGTGGAATTTCGACAAAGAATTTGTTATCAATCAAAGTTACGTAGGAATGAATATAACCTATGTGTTGGTACAATTACTTTCTTGCATTCTTGAGGGTTATAGGGATACGGATTACATATTGTTTTTATATGTGAAAAATAGATATTGCATCTACTAGCTAGAGATGATTTTGATACTCTACACGAGTGGAAATAACAAATTTTTCCTATCATACATAGTATATCCATGGGTAATACCCTGGATTGTGTATTAGAAAGTAGTGAATGAGATCCCACAAGAGTCAGGTTAATACTGAACTCCAAAATTTGTAATGAAGGACCAACAAACTCCATTATCAATGTTTGTGACATCATTACAATAACCTCCTGTATAATTCGTTACCATATGCAATACCAATACAATTTCTAACACAAACCGAACATTTTCGAATTGGTTCACATGTAAAGTCCTTTAAGGAATGCTACATATATTTTTAAGGTATTATTCTCAAAACGAATTCATGAGACTCATGAATTTGTTTGAAAATAATGGGATTCATTACTGAAAAGTGGATTTTCTCAAAGTAATTAAAATGTTTTTACCTTTTTTATCGAAAACAAAGTATGAACGTTTATACACATTAACATTCTTTTTTTTTTCGTTAAACATTTGATTTCAAACTGTCAAATTTCTATATTTAATGAATATAACACATTATTGGTGGGAAGTTGTGGTATTGAATATGACTAATAATCAATGAAAATTGAGTGTCAGATTGTAGTGTATATACACGTGGTGATGTCAATGTCCAACGTCAACTAGGTGTCAATGTTTTGCTTTAAATTATAAACGTTGAGATATTGATTCAATACAATGCCGTGTTACCTCATGCGTGATTTATGACTGTAGGGCTTGGTTAATAAAGAGCCTCACATCAATATTAGGATCGAGTTCAGATAGGGATGAATTATCTTCTCGATTATTTGTATTATTGAAAAATCATCGAAATTGGTGGTCAGTCTTTATTAGACATGGTAAGTGGGATATTGAAGTCATGTCAGCGGACCACGTATCTTTTAATGCATTAATGGCCACAGATAGGTGTTTTGAACTAGTAATTTACGAGTCCATCATAGGCGCAAGCGTAAAAATTGCATTTAAAATGGCGATCCGTTATATATTGTGGGGGTTGTTAGTGATCATGTCCACGATCCGGAAGGTAAATTTCAAGTTGTTTAAAAGATCAATAATAGTAAATAAATAAATCAAATGGTGTAATACTTTGGAATAAGTTATTACCTTCGTTTTTCAGAGAGCTTGTAAGAATAATAAATTACTAAAAAAACACATTGATTAGAAGAGTTATATTTCAGTTCAATATTTTGCATGTAGGTAAATTTTCTTTACTTGCTTATACATCTCTTTCATCCAAATTTATGCATTTTCTAAAAAACAAAACCCAATGTGAAAAAGAAAAAGTCATAATTCACGACTGTCGGACATAATTTGCGGAATTTCGACAAAGAATTTGTTATCAATCAAAGTTACGTAGGAATGAATATAACCTATGTGTTGGTACAATTACTTTCCAGCATTCTTAAGGGTTATAGGGATATGGATTACATATTGTTTTTATATGTGAAAAATAGATATTGCATCTACAAGCTAGAGATGATTTTGATACTCTACACGAGTGGAAATAACAAATTTTTCCTATTATACATAGTATATCCATGGGTAATACCCTGGATTGTGTATTAGAAAGTAGTGAATGAGTTCCCACAAGAGTTAGGTTAATACTGAATTCCAAAATTTGTAATGAATGACCAACAAACTCCATTATCAATGTTTGTGACATCATTAAAATAACCTCCTGTATAATTCGTCACCCTCTGCAATGCCAATACAATTTGTAACACAAACCGATCATTTTCGTATTGGTTTACATGTAGAGTCCTTTAAGGAATACTAGATATATTTTTAAGGCATTATTTTCAAAACGAATTCACAAGATTCATGAATTCGTTTGAAAATAATGGGATTCATTATTAAAAAGTGGATTTTCTCAAAGTAATTTAAATTTTTTTTACATTTTTTTCTATAAACAAAGTGTGAAAGTTTATACACAATAACATTATTATTTTGTTTTTTTGTTAAAAATTTGATTTCTAACTGTCCGATTTCTATATTTAATGAATATAACACATTATTGGTGGGAAGTTGTGACAATGAATATGACGAATAATCAATGAAAATTAAGTGTTAGATTGTAGTATATATACACGTGGTCATGTCAATGTCCAACGTCAACTAGGTGTCAATATTTGGCTTTAAATTATAAACGTTGAGACATCGATGCATTACAATGCCGTGCTACCTCATGCGTGATTTATGACTGTAGCGCTTGGTTGATAAAGAGCCCCACATCAATATTAAGATCGAGTTCAGATAGGGATGAATTATCTTTTCGATTATTTGTATTGTTGAAAATTTATGTAAAAGAGTGGTCAGTCTTTATTAGACATGGTAAGTTGGATATTGAAGTCATGTCAGCGCACCACCTATCTTTTGATGCATTAATGGCCATAGATAGGAGTTTGGAATTAGAAATTTACGAGTCCAACATAGGCGCAAGTGTTGAAATTAATTGTAAAATAGCGATCTGTTATAGGTTGTGGGGTTGTTAGCGATCATGTCGACGATCCAGTAGAGAAACTTCAAGTTGTTTAAAAGAATTATAGTAAATAAATAAGTCAAATGTTATAATACTTGGGAATAAGTTACTGCCTTTGTATTTCAGAGTGCTTGAAATAATAATAAATAACTAAAAACACACATTGATTAAAAACACACATTGATTAAAAGAGTTATATTTCAGTTCGATATTTTTCTTGTAGGTAAATTTTCTTTACTTGCTTATACATCTCTTTAATCCAAATTTATGCATTTTCTAAAAAACAAAACCCAATGTGAAGAAGAAAAAGTCACAATTCACGACTATGGGACACAAATTGTGGAATTTCGTCGAAGAATTTGTTATTAATCAAAGTTACGTAGGAATGAATATAACCTATGTGTTCGTACAATTACTTTCCTGCATTCTTGAGGGTTATAGGGATACGGATTACATATTGTTATTATAAGTGAAAAATAGATATTGCATCTACTAGCTAGAGATGATTTTGATACTCTACACGAGTGGAAATAACAAATTTTTTCTATCATACATAGTATATCCATGGGTAATACCCTGGATTGTGTATTAGAAAATAGTGAATGAGATCCCACAAGAGTCAGGTTAATACTGAACTCCAAAATTTGTAATGGAGGACCAACAAACTCCATTATCAATGTTTGTGACAGCATTACAATAACTTCCTGTATAATTCGTTACCATATGCAATGCCAATACAATTTGTAACACAAACAGAACATTTTCGGATTGGTTCACATGTAAAGTCCTTTAAGGAATGCTACATATATTTTTAAGGTATTATTTTCAAAACGAATTCATGAGAATCTTGAATTTGTTTGAAAATAATTGGATTCATTACTGAAAAGTGGATTTTCTCAAAGTAATTAAAATGTTTTTACCTTTTTTATTGTAAACAAAGTATGAACGTTTATACACATTAACATTATTTTTTTTTTCGTTAAACATTTGATTTCTAACTGTCAAATTTCTATATTTAATGAATATAACACATTATTGGTGGGAAGTTGTGGTATTGAATATGACTAATAATCAATGAAAATTGAGTGTCAGATTGTAGTATATATACACGTGGTGATGTCAATGTCCAACATCAACTAGGTGTCAATGTTTTGCTTTAAATTATAAACGTTGAGATATCGATTCAATACAATGCCGTGTTAACTCATGCGTGATTTATGACTGTAGGGCTTGGTTGATAAAGTGCCCCACATCAATATTAGGATTGAGTTCAGATAGGGATGAATTATCTTCTCGATTATTTGTGTTATTGAAAAATCATCTAAACTGGTGGTCAGTCTTTATTAGACATGGTAAGTGGGATATTGAAGTCATGTCAGCGGACCACGTATCTTTTGATGCATTAGTGGCCACATATAGATGTTTTGAACTAGTAATTTACGAGTCCATCATAGGCGCAAGCGTAGAAATTGCATTTAAAATGGCGATCCGTTATATATTATGGGGGTTGTTAGTAATCATGTCCACGATCCGGAAGAGAAATTTCAAGTTGTTTAAAAGATCAATTATAGTAAATAAATAAATCAAATGGTGTAATACTTTGGAATAAGTTATTGCCTTTGTTTTTCAGGGAGCTTGTAAGAATACTAAATTACTAAAAAAACACATTGATTAGAAGAGTTATATTTCAGTTCGATATTTTTCTTGTAGGTAAATTTTCTTTACTTACTTATTCATCTCTTTCATCCAAATTTATGCATTTCCTAAAAAACAAAAGCCAATGTGGAAAAGAAAAAGTCATAATTCACGACTGTCGGACATAAATTGCGGAATTTCGACAAAGAATTTTTTATCAATCAAAGTTACGTAGGAATGAATATAACCTATGTGTTGGTACAATTAATTTCCTGCATTCTTGAGGGTTATAGGGATACGTATTACATATTGTTTTTATATGTGAAAAATAGATATTGCATCTACTAGCTAGAGATGATTTTGATACTTTACACGAGTGGAAATAACAAATTTTTCCTATTATACATAGTATATCCATGGGTAATACCCTGGATTGTGTATTAGAAAGTAGTGAATGAGATCCCACAAGAGTCAGGTTAATACTGAACTCCAAAATTTGTAATGAAGGACCAACAAACTCCATTATCAATGTTTGTGACATCATTAAAATAACCTCCTGTATAATTCGTCACCCTCTGCAATGCCAATACAATTTGTAACACAAACCGATCATTTTCATATTGGTTCACATGTAAAATCCTTTAAGGAATACTATATATATTTTTAAGGCATTATTTTCAAAACGAATTCATGAGACTCATGAATTCGTTTGAAAATAATGGGATTCATTATTAAAATGTGGATTTTCTCAAAGTAATTTAGAATTTTTTTACATTTTTTTCTATAAACAAAGTGTGAAAGTTTATACACAATAACATTATTATTTTGTTTTTTTGATAAAAATTTGATTTCTAACTGTCCGATTTCTATATTTAATGAATATAACACATTATTGGTGGGAAGTTGTGACAATGAATATGACGAATAATCAAAGAAAATTAAGTGTCAAACTGTAGTATATATACACGTGATGATGTCAATGTCCATCGTCAACTAGGTGTCAATGTTTGGCTTTAAATTATAAACGTTGAGACATCGATGCATTACAATGCCGCGCTACCTCATGCGTGATTTATGACTGTAGCGCTTGGTTGATAAAGAGCCTCACGTCAATATTAAGATCGAGTTCAGATAGGGATGAATTATCTTTTCGATTAGTTGTATTGTTGAAAAATCATCTAAAAGAGTGGTCAGTCTTTATTAGACTTGGTAAGTTGGATATTGAAGTCATGTCAGCGCACCACCTATCTTTTGATGCATTAATGGCCATAGATAAGAGTTTGGAATTAGTAATTTACGAGTCCATCATAGGCGCAAGCGTAGAAATTGCATGTAAAATGGCGATTTGTGATAGGTTGTGGGGTTGTTAGCAATCATGTCCACGATCCAGAAGAGAAACTTCAAGTTGTTTAAAAGAATTATAGTAAATAAATAAGTCAAATTTTGTAATACTTTGGAATAAGTTACTGCCTACGTATTTGAGAGAGCGTGTAATAATAATAAATAACTAAAAACACACATTAATTAAAAGAGTTATATTTCAGTTCGATATTTTTCTTGTAGGTAAATTTTCTTTACTTGCTTATACATCTCTTTAATCCAAATTTATACATTTTGTAAAAAACAAAACCCAATGTGAAGAAGAAAAAGTCATAATTCACGACTGTGGGACACAAATTGCGAAATTTTGACAAAAAATTTGTTATTAATCAAAGTTACGTAGGAATGAATTTAACCTATGTGTTGGTACAATTACTTTCCTGCATTCTTGAGGATTATAGGGATACGGATTACGTATTGTTTTTATATGTGAAAAATAGATATTGCATCTTCTAGCTAGGGATGATTTTGATACTCCACACGAGTGGAAATAACAAATTTTTCCTATCATACATAGTATATCCATGGGTAATACCCTGGATTGTGTATTAGAAAGTAGTGAATGAGATCCCACAAGAGTCAAGTTAATACTGAACTCCAAAATTTGTAATGAAGGACCAACAAACTCCATTATCAATGTTTGTGACAGCATTACAATAACCTCCTGTATAATTCGTTACCATATGCAATGCCAATACAATTTGTAACACAAACCGAACATTTTCGGATTGGTTCACATGTAAAGTCCTTTAAGGAATGCTACATATATTTTTAAGGTATTATTTTCAAAACGAATTCATGAGACTCTTGAATTTGTTTGAAAATAATGGGATTCATTACTAAAAAGTGGATTTTCTCAAAGTAATTAAAATGTTTTTACCTTTTTTATTGTAAACAAAGTATGAAAGTTTATACACATTAACATTATTATTTTTTTCGTTAAACATTTGATTTCTAACTGTCAAATTTCTATATTTAATGAATATAACACATTATTGGTGGGAAGTTGTGGTATTGAATATGACTAATAATCAATGAAATTTGAGTGTCAGATTGTAGTATATATACACGTGGTGATGTCAATGTCCAACGTCAACTAGGTGTCAATGTTTTGCTTTAAATTATAAACGTTGAGATATCGATTCAATACAATGCCGTGTTAACTCATGCGTGATTTATGACTGTAGGGCTTGGTTGATAAAGAGCCCCATATCATCAATATTAGGATCGAGTTCAGATAGGGATGAATTATCTTCTCAATTATTTGTATTGTTGAAAAATCATCAATACCGGTGGTCAGTCTTTATTTGATATGGTAAGTGGGATATTGAAGTAATGTCAGCGGACCACGTACCTTTTGATGCATTAATGGCCACAGATAGGTGTTTTGAACTAGTAATTTACGAGTCCATCATAGGCGCAAGCGTAGAAATTGCATTTAAAATGGCAATCCGTTATATATTGTGGGGGTTGTTGGTGATCATGTCCAAGATCCGGAAGGTAAATTTCAAGTTGTTTAAAAGATCAATCATAGTAAATAAATAAATCAAATGGTGTAATACTTTGGAATAAGTTATTGCCTTCGTTTTTTAGAGAGCTTGTAAGAATAATAAATAACTAAAAAAATACATTGATTAGAAGAGTTATATGTCAATTTGATATTTTTCTTGTAGGTAAATTTTCTTTACTTGCTTATACATATCTTTCATCCAAATTTATGCATTTTCTAAAAAACAAAACCCAATGTGAAAAAGAAAAAGTCATAATTCACGACTCTCGGACATAAATTACGGAATTTCGACAACGAATTTGTTATCAATCAAAGTTACGTAGGAATGAATATAACCTATGTGTTGGTACAATTACTTTCCTGCATTCTTGAGGGTTATAGGGATACGGATTACATATTGTTTTTATATGTGAAAAATAGATATTGCATCTACTAGCTAGGGATGATTTTGATACTCTACACGAGTGGAAATAACAAAATTTTCCCATCATACATAGTATATCCATGGGTAATACCCTGGATTGTGTAATAGAAAGTAGTGAATGAGATCCCACAAGAGTCAGGTTAATAATGAACTCCAAAATTTGTAATGAAGGACAAACAAACTCCATTATCAATGTTTGTGACAGCATTACAATAACCTCCTGTATAATTCGTTACCATATGCAATGCCAATACAACTTGTAACACAAATCGAACATTTTCGTATTGGTTCACATGTAAAATCCTTTAAGGAATGCTAGATATATTTTTAAGGCATTATTTTCAAAACGAATTCATGAGACTCATGAATTTGTTTGAAAATAATGGGATTCATTGTTGAAAAGTGGATTTTCTCAAAGTAATTAAAATTTTTTACATTTTTTATTGTAAACAAAGTGTGAACGTTTATACACATTAACATTAATTTTTTTTTTCGTTAAACATTTGATTTCTAACTGTCAGATTTCTATACTTAATGAGTATAACACATTATTGGTTGGAAGTTGTGGCATTGGATATGACTAATAATCAATGAAAATTGAGTGACAGATTGTTGTATATATACACGTGGTGATGTCAATGTCCAACGTCAACTAGGTGTCAATGTTTTGCTTTAAATTATAAACGTTGAGACATCGATGCATTACAATGTCGTGTTACCTCATGCGTGATTTATGACTGTAGGGCTTGGTTGATAAAGAGCCCCATATCATCAATATTAGGATCGAGTTCAGATAGGGATGAATTATCTTCTCAATTATTTGTATTGTTGAAAAATCATCTATACCGGTGGTAAGTCTTTATTTGATATGGTAAGTGGGATATTGAAGTCATGTCAACGGACCATGTATCTTTTGATGCATTAATGGCCACAGATAGGTGTTTTGAACTAGTAATTTACGAGTCCATCATAGGCGCAAGCGTAGAAATTGCATTTAAAATGGCGATCCGTTATATATTGTGGGGGTTGTTAGTGATCATGTCCACGATCCGGAAGGTAAATTTCAAGTTGTTTAAAAGATCAATCATAGTAAATAAATAAATCAAATGGTGTAATACTTTGGAATAAGTTATTGCCTTCGTTTTTCAGAGAGCTTGTAAGAATAATAAATAACTAAAAAAACACATTGATTAGAAGAGTTATATTTCAATTTGATATTTTTCTTGTAGGTAAATTTTCTTTACTTGCTTATACATATCTTTCATCCAAATTTATGCATTTTCTAAAAAACAAAACCCAATGTGAAAAAGAAAAAGTCATAATTCACGACTCTCGGACATAAATTACGGAATTTCGACAACGAATTTGTTATCAATCAAAGTTACGTAGGAATGAATATAACCTATGTGTTGGTACAATTACTTTCCTGCATTCTTGAGGGTTATAGGGATACGGATTACATATTGTTTTTATATGTGAAAAATAGATATTGCATCTACTAGCTAGGGATGATTTTGATACTCTACACGAGTGGAAATAACAAAATTTTCCCATCATACATAGTATATCCATGGGTAATACCCTGGATTGTGTAATAGAAAGTAGTGAATGAGATCCCACAAGAGTCAGGTTAATAATGAACTCCAAAATTTGTAATGAAGGACAAACAAACTCCATTATCAATGTTTGTGACAGCATTACAATAACCTCCTGTATAATTCGTTACCATATGCAATGCCAATACAACTTGTAACACAAATCGAACATTTTCGTATTGGTTCACATGTAAAATCCTTTAAGGAATGCTAGATATATTTTTAAGGCATTATTTTCAAAACGAATTCATGAGACTCATGAATTTGTTTGAAAATAATGGGATTCATTGTTGAAAAGTGGATTTTCTCAAAGTAATTAAAATTTTTTACATTTTTTATTGTAAACAAAGTGTGAACGTTTATACACATTAACATTAATTTTTTTTTTCGTTAAACATTTGATTTCTAACTGTCAGATTTCTATACTTAATGAGTATAACACATTATTGGTTGGAAGTTGTGGCATTGGATATGACTAATAATCAATGAAAATTGAGTGACAGATTGTTGTATATATACACGTGGTGATGTCAATGTCCAACGTCAACTAGGTGTCAATGTTTTGCTTTAAATTATAAACGTTGAGACATCGATGCATTACAATGCCATGTTACCTCATGCGTGATTTATGACTGTAGGGCTTGGTTGATAAAGAGCCCCACATCAATATTAGGATCGAGTTCAGATAGGGATGAATTATCTTCTCGATTATTTGTATTGTTGAAAAATCATCTAAACCGGTGGTCAGTCTTTGTTAGAATTGGTAAGTGGGATATTGAAGTCATGTCAGCGGACCACCTATCTTTTGATGCATTGGTGGCCATAGATAGGTGTTTGGAACTAGTAATTTACGAGTCCATCATAGGTGCAAGCGTGGAAATTGCATTTAAAATAGTGATCTGTTATAGATTGTGGGGGTTGTTAGTGATCATGTCCACGATCCGGAAGGGAAATTTCAAGTTGTTTAAAAGATCAATCATAGTAAATAAATAAATCAAATGGTGTAATAATTTGGAATAAGTTACTGCCTTCGTTTTTTAGAGAGCTTGTAATAATAATAACTAACTAAAAAGGCACTTAGATTAAAAGAAGTTTGATATTTTTCTTGTAGCTAGGTAAATTTTCTTTACTAGCTTATACATCTCTTTCATCCAAAAATATGTCTTTCCTAAAAAACAAAACCCAATGTGAAATAGAAAAAGTTAGAATTCTAGACTCTCAGACATAAATTGTGGAATTTCGACAAAGAATTTGTTATCAATCAAAGTTACATAGGAATGAATATAACCTATGCGTTCGTACAATTACTTTCTTGCATTCTTGAGGGTTATAGGGATACAGATTATATATTGTTTTTATATGTGAAAAATAGATATTGCATCTGCTAGCTAGAGATGATTTTGATAATCTACACCAGTGGAAATAACAAATTTTTCCTATCATGCATAGTATATCCATGGGTAATACCCTGGATTGTGTGTTAGAAGTAGTGAATAAGATCCCACAAGAGCCAGGTTAATACTAAACTTCGAAATTTGTAACGAATGACCAACAAACTCCATTATCAATGTTTGTGGCATTATTACAATAACCTCCTATATAATTCGTCACCATATACAATGCCAATACAATTTGTAACACAAACCGATCTTTTTCATATTAGTTCACATGTAAAGTTCTTTAAGGAATGCTAGATATATTTTTAAGGAATTATTTTCAAAACGAATTTATGAGACTCATGAATTCGTTTGAAAATAATCGGATTTATTATTAAAAAGTGGATTTTCTCAAAGTAATTTAAAAAGTTTTTTCATTTTTTACTATAAACAAAGTGTGAAAGTTTATACACGTTAACTAGGACAATATCCATACACATTTCTCACCACCTTTGTGAATTTGAATGAATGCCTACCGATATCAATATTTATCCATCTGTCCATTACACTGTCTATCAATCAGTTTTGCATCCTCTTCCCATCCTGTTGTTTATTCTGGAGTGACATGTAACTTAATTGGATCCAATTTGTTATCAGCTGCATGTTGATCCTATTATTACCTACTGCACATAATAATCATATTTTTTAATTTATTTTCTGCTATTATTTGTTTTTATAGGAAAGTTTAATGTTTAGGCATGTATAATTTTCCTATTCTTCGAATGAAGCAAACGTGCATCGCACGTTAAGCCCTAACTACATTTATAAATGTGTGTGTGTGTGGTGTGTGTGTGTGGGGGGGGGGGGGTGGTTTGTGAGTCTTGCACGCCAGTCAACTCTTGGTTATTGTAGATCAGGTAGCAGAGAGATCAATGGTTTAGAGTGGCTGAAAAACTCCAATCAACTTTTTACCAAAAGGATAAAAAATAAAATATAGTCACAAGGCCTAGCTGGTAAAGAATACGATAGGGGTTCGATGGAGATGGATTTCTATTATTTGTGTACGCTCAAGGGACTGAAGGGAGGGCCACCTTTCTTATTTTTCCTAAGATTTCCACTTGTTCACTTTTTTTTTTTTTTTTGCCAAAAAAAATATATTTTTGGTGCAACAAAATTTAAATAATACAAAAAAAATCTATTAATCGTTATTTTTCTTATTAGATTTCTGTTAAAACTGAAAATTGAAAAAAAGAAAAAGAAAAAATTACTCAAAAAAATATATAAAAATCTAGAAAGCGACTCTTTTCAGTGGGGGAGAATATTAATAGTATGTTGGACTAATTCAACTACGAATCACATAATGATAGGAGTATTGAAGTCCCATGTCGGATAAGTCATAATGACAAATGTAATAACGACAAGTTGGAATCCATGAGCCAAATATCTTGAAACACTACTTTTACTTCATGCCGTAAGCACTGATATTATTATTACAGTTTGGTTACAAAAATGATATGATATGAATAAAATATTATTATAATATAATTTTTTTAATATAATTTTTATTTTAAAATTTTAAAAAATTAAATTATTAATTATATTTTATGTAAAAGTTTAAAAATCTTATAATAATTATATAAGATGATAGTCATCTTGGGAACCAAATCCGGCCTTAACTTGATGAAAAGTTGAATTGGACAGAAAATCTTACATTTGTGGTGTATACTGTACAGCCACCAACTGAAGATTCCAAGATTAACATTCATTTTTGAACAGTTTTTCTTCTGACTGACCACTCCTCTTGTCTTTTAATGTGGAAGTTTTCATTTTCACTGTTTTGGGAAAAAACCCAATGAAAGTGAAAGCAAGCCAAAAAAAAAAAAAAAAAAGCACTTTAAGAATACAATAATGGAAGGAAGAACGTACAGTAACAAATCGATCCAAGCTTATCTTAAAAGAAGGCTTTGGTTCATTTTTTGAGAAGTGCAACTGAGAAGCATGGAGAATCAGCACACGAAGCCTGCTCCAGATGCTCATATTTATGAGGATTCTGGTAATCAATGCATCGTATCTTTACGTATGAATCTTATTTTATCACAGGTTCCTATGTAAGTAGCATGTTTGGGTATGGTTAGAGTAGAAAAAGAGTTTAGGACACGAAGATTGTGGAGGATATGTTATCTTCTTATTAACTTAACCTTTCCAAACTCATATGGCTTTGCAGATGAGGTAAATGACTCTCCAATCGAACAAGTTCGGCTCACAGTCTCCATTACAGATGATCCAACATTACCATGCTTGACATTTCGAACATGGGTTTTAGGGATCACATCTTGTGCTGCTCTGGCATTCTTGAATCAGTTCTTTGGTTACCGCCAGAATGCACTCTATATATCTTCAGTTTCAGCCCAAATTCTAGTACTTCCAGTGGGAAAGCTTATGGCAGTATACCTACCAGACAAATCAGTTCGCGTTCCTGGAACAAAATGGTGCTTTTCATTGAATCCAGGACCCTTCAACTTGAAGGAGCATGTCCTAATCACCATATTTGCCAATTCAGGTTCAAGTACAGTTTATGCTGTGGGAATTATTACAATTGTCAAGGCTTTCTATCACCGTCAGATTCATCCGCTTGCAGCCATGTTGCTAACTCAAACCACTCAGGTATTCCTTGTTTTTATCTTTCAGATAATAGGGAAGAATTTTATTCCACACAAAATATAAGCATAGCTCAAGTATGAGAAATAAGAGTTTTTAACATAACTGGTTTTGCCACAATCAAGACTTACTGGAGTTGTTTCCCTTAAGTTTTCTTAATACGTTTGATGGTTTATTTAGCTGCTTGGATATGGATGGGCTGGAGTTTTTCGAAAGTTTCTTGTCGATTCACCTTACATGTGGTGGCCTTCCAACCTAGTTCAAGTCTCTCTATTTAGGTACTCCTACGTCCTACCACTTTGCTTCCCCCACTTCCCCCTTACCACCCTTTGCACAACTTCTTCCTTTTCACTCTCTCTCACTCTCTCTCTCTCTCTCTCTCTCTCTCTGTGAACTTGCAGGGCATTACACGAAGTTGAGATCAGACCCAAAGGCGGACTAACAAGATTGCAGTTCTTCCTTGTAGTCCTTGCATCAAGCTTTGCATACTATATTGTACCTAACTACTTGTTTCCATCGATTACTGCACTCTCTTTTGTTTGTTGGATATGGAAGGACTCAGTCACAGCCCAACAAATTGGTTCGGGTCTTCGAGGCCTTGGTGTTGGCTCGTTTGCCCTTGATTGGTCCACGGTAGCTGGTTTCCTAGGATCTCCTTTAGCCACCCCTGGATTTGCCATTATTAACATATTGGTTGGTTTCTTCATAACGGTCTACATATTAATCCCTATTGCTTATTGGACCAACTCCTATGAAGCCAAGCGATTTCCTATTTTCTCATCGCATGTGTTCAATGCTGATGGTGGAAAATACAATGTTTCAGTAGTTTTGAATGAGACAACCTTCCAATTCAATCGACAAGGATATGATGGGTACAGCAAAATACATCTCAGTATCTTCTTTGTATATACTTATGGTCTAAGCTTTGCAACCCTGGCTGCTACAATATCTCATGTTGCACTCTTCCATGGAAGGTACTACATAAGTATTTGTCTATTTTACTGCATATTTTCTTGAAACCTCCACTTTTCCTTAAAATGGGCTATGTGCTCTTGAAACTTCATGCACTTCATAGTTACTTTTACCTTTTCTATGTGCAGAGCAATCTGGCAACAAACAAAGGTTTCATTCAAAGATAAGTTCGGGGATGTACACACCAGAATAATGAGAAAAAACTATGACCCTGTCCCTCAATGGTGGTTTTACACACTCTTAATGGTGGTGGTTGGACTTTCCCTGCTTGCTTGTGAAGGTTTTGGCAAACAATTGCAGCTTCCCTTTTGGGGTATCCTACTAGCGATGCTCTTGGCTCTGAGCTTCACTCTCCCTGTTGCTGTAATCACTGCTACAACAAACCAGGTACGCCGTTGAGAATAAGTTTCCAGTCTCCTGATCATCGTATTTGATTGGATTGTGAAAAATCTTCTTGCAGCAACCAGGGCTTAATGTCATCACTGAGCTAATTATCGGCTACATGTATCCGGGGAAACCTCTTGCAAATGTAGCTTTCAAGACCTATGGCACCATAAGCATGTCTCAGGCAATAACGTTTCTCTCAGACTTCAAGCTAGGCCACTACATGAAAATCCCTCCAAAATCCATGTTCATTGTTCAGGTGGTTTCTTAATGCTACCAAAAATGGTGTTCTCAATTTTGCCATCATTAATCATATCCGTTGAAATGTCATATTTTAAATGATTTTCATTCAAGTTGTTTGCCTATTAAACAACCTAAAATGTGTCATATTAATTAGTATGATTAAAAATGATAAAAGTAAAATCACAAAGAGTATAATTATTGTTTAAGATAACTAATACTTGCCTTTATTCTGAACGAAGTTAGCGGGAACCTTGGTCGCTTCATCAGTCTACTTTGGCACATCTTGGTGGCTTATCACGTCGGTAGAACATATCTGTGACCCATCTAAACTTCCAGAAGGAAGCCCCTGGACATGCCCCGGAGATGATGTTTTCTACAATGCTTCCATCATATGGGGAGTAGTTGGTCCACTTCGCATGTTTGGCCCTCTTGGTCTTTACTCTAAGATGAACTATTTATTCCTCATTGGCATCCTGGCACCAGTACCAGTTTGGGTATTCTCTCACCTGTTTCCTGAACAAAAGTGGATATGCCTCATTAACATGCCCATCATTATAGGAGGTGCAGGGGCAATGCCAACGGCCAAGGCTGTGAACTACATATGTTGGGGTGTTGTTGGCATTTTCTTCAACTTTTTTGTCTACAGGAGATTCAAAGGCTGGTGGGCTAGGCACAATTACATTCTCTCAGCTGGGCTAGATGCTGGGGTTGCTTTCATGGCCATCCTTTGCTATTTCACATTGCAGGTTAGAGACATCAATGGAATAAGGTGGTGGGGTTTGGATTTGGACGATCACTGCCCACTGGCAAGTTGCCCTACTGCCCCTGGCATTGAGGTTGAAGGCTGTCCAACATTCACGTGACAAAGTTACAAGGTTATACTGTGCAGTTTATGCAGTAGACTTTAAAGTTTGCAAGACTATGTAGATCAAGTTAAAGGTTAATCTTTTATTGTAGCACTGCCTATCATTAAATCTCGGAGCACAACTCTTCTTGTAGGATTGACATAGTTGAAGACTGCCACTTCATGGTCAGCAAAGAAAATTTCAATTCTACGTAAGAATATCTATCCTATCAGCACTGTACATTAACGCTTCTAAGATGAATGGTCGTAAGGGTAGCACTACAGCTGCCACTAGTTGTAGTGTGTTTTTATTTTTTGCTATTTTTTTTACATGTATTTTTTTAATACTTCTAATTTTTTTTAAAATAATTACAATATTATTAAAAAACACTTACTTAATCATTAAACAAAAAATAAAGCTAGTGGGAGTTATCAGCGGTGGTCCAAGCATTTCCCTAGTCTAAAGATAATTATGAAGAACTAGAAAGGGTACCTTGTGGTTTATTTCTAGTGGAAAGATATAGGACCCAACCCTAACAGGGAAGCAAATAGTTTTATATCTCAAATGCTTGTAAACAGCCTCCATGATTTAAGGTTTTGCTTGGTAAGTGGGATGAAAATTTTAAGTTTAAGATGAAATATTAAAATATTATATTTTAATATTATTATTGTTTTGAGATTTGAAAAAGTTTAGAAAAAGTTAAATTATTTATTATATTTTGTATGAAAATTTAAAAAAATTATAATGATGAAATAAAAATTTTAAATTTAAAATAAAAAAAATTTTGTTATCAAACCGAATCTTAAAGTTCTTTTCCTCAACTGTAGTTATCCATGGGTCGTTACTTTGAAATGACATATGACAGCTCGGGTTCGCAAAGAGACAAGAACTTATGAGAAGTCTGATGAAGGGGGGTCTCAACTTGAGGAGAAAAGGACGATAAATATACTATTGCTAATGAATAGAGTTCAAAGCAACTATTGTGGTCTCCAACAGTTGGAGTACTCCAAGTCTAATGAGAAATATTACTGATAATTATCAAGTATTTTTATTAATAAGTATTATCAAGTAATATTAACCGATAATCAAATTCAAAGAGTATTTTAGCACATGAAAACCTAAGTACCAGATCGCAAGTATGCCAAGTAAGCACCAAAGTTAATAATTCCCCCATCTTATATATATGGGCTGAAACAATGTCGGAATGCCTGATAGTCGGGTTATGCTCCCAATAGTTCCAAAATGTCAGAAACTTTGTTTGTATAGTAATCTGGTTTGATATCATTTGAAGGGTCTTGCAGAGTTGATTGACTTGTTACATCTGCAACCCACAATAATTTCATGAGCATCGGCAGAATCTTGGATGACTAATGACCGTTCATAGTTACAGTTACTCCGCATTACCAATCAAAAAAACTACTCTGCATCATACAAAGAATAAACCCTTTTTACCTGAAAGTACAAGAAGGATTTTGCAACCAGCATTCTGTCCAAAATAAGATATCAGTGTCTAATCTATCACCCACCATACACATTTTGGGGCAACTGATTTGAAACCTACAAAACAAAAAAGTATTCAAATTTTTCTGAAGTACGAAATCCAATACGATCAACCATTATGCTTTTGCAATCAATAGTCTACAACTTATCTGAGTAGGTTCCATATGGCTTTCAAACTATATGGCTCCCAGTTCCTCATACATTCAAAATAATAATATATTTCTGATTAAAGCATCCAGTTTCAGTAAAAAAGATTAGGAGAATATGGTTATGTGGCTGAATTTACATGAATGCAACTGTTTCAATTGTTCCCTTTACATCACTTACTTTTGTTGTAAGAAGTCCATCAAAAAGGTTGATGGTTTTCCAACTACAATGGGCTCCTTCTCAGTTGATCCACACATAGCAGCAACCATACACCCTGCACCTGCAAGTATGAATAATAGAAACTGTCAAGTTGCAAACTTGGTTAAATAAAATAAAGGTTGAAAGTGAAAAAAAAAAATACCAGGCCATTCTTGCAAATCAGTCATATGTCCAACTGCATCACGGTTGGTTGCAATAAAAAGGCATCCAGGATTCTCGCGTACGCAAAGGGTTCCATACCTGCCAGTTGAAAGCTCGAACCTTTTAAACGGAGTAGTAAACAACTTGTTACATTAAATCTTACATATCCAACACAGCAAAGCATATAGTAGAAAAATTTAGAACTCAAAAATTCACAAATTTATAGTAGATATAATTTTTTTTATAAGTAAAAAAATTTGTGGTAGAGATAATGACCATGATATTGTGGCTTAGAGCATCCACATTGGCTTGGCCAAATGTGATGTTTGGCCAAATTTTACATAATTTGGTTCAAAAATCCTTCACATTGGATTGGGCAAATCTAAAATAATTTGGATTTTTGTAATAGTGGTTGGCTAAAGATGGAAAACCATATTCATTCATCAAACATTAAAATATTAATTTTTCATTTCAAACAAATAAATTAAATTAATTAGAATATAATTAACATTTAACATTTAGAATATAATTATTATTAACATCCAATAATATTTTTTAATATTAATTGAATATAATATAATTATTATTAACATTTAACAATACTTTTTTTAATATTAATTTAATTAGAATATAATTACTATTAACATTTAATAATACTTTTTTGTAATATTAATTTAATATAATATAATTATTATTATTAACATTTAATGATACTTTTTTTAATATTAATTTAATTAGAATATAATTATTATTAACATTTAATAATACTTTTTTAAATATTAATTTAATTAGAATTAATTACTATTAACATTTAATAATACTTTTGTAATATTAATTTAATATAATATAATTATTATTAAAATTTAATAATACTTTTTCTCATATTAATTCAATTAGAATATAATTATTATTAACATTTAATAATACTTTTTTAATATTAATTTAATTATAATATAATAATATTAATTTAATATGATATAATTATTATTATTAACATTTAATAATAATTTTTTTAACCTTAATTTAATTAGAATATAATTATTATTAACATTTAATTGGTAGAATTAAAAAATGTGATAAAATAAATTAAATTAAAAAAATTATTAATTTAATAATATTTTATTATTATATAGAAAATGAATGGCTAATCCAATGTGGGGATTGAATTTAGATGGAATAGGCAAATGTAAAAAATAGTTGATATTGGTTAAATTTGAAGATGAATTTGGTCAAATTAATACCAATGCTCTTAAAGAGGCGGCTTGTGAGTCTTGCACGCCAGTCAACTCTTGGTTGTTGTAGATCATGTAGCAGAGATATCAATGGTTTAGAGTGACTGAAAAACTCCAATCAACTTTTTACAAAAGGGGAAGAAAAAACAAAAAATAGTCACGAGGCCTTGCTGGGTAAGAATACGATAGGGGTTCGATGGAGATGGATTTCAATTATTTGTGTATGGTCAAGGGACTGAAGGGAGGTTCAATCTGGGGCCACCTTTCTTTTTCTCCCTAGCTTTCCGCTTGTTCACTTTTTTTTTTTTTTTTTTAAAAACATATATTTTTGGTGCAACAAATTTAAAATAATACAAAAAAAAATCTATTAATGGTTATTTTTCTTATTAGATTTCTGTTAAAACTGTAAATTGAAAAAAAAAAATTTGCTCAAAAAAATATATTAAAATATAGAAAGCGACTCTTTTCGGTGGGGGAGAATATGTAGCAATACGTTGGACTAATTCAACTGTGAATCACATACTGGTGGGAGTATTGAGGTCCCATGTCGGATAGTCATAATTACAAATGTAATAACGACAAGTTGGAATCCATGGGCCAAATATCTTGAAACACTACTTTTACTTCATGCCGTAAGCACTTATCTGATTATTACAGTTTGGTTACGAAAATGAAATGAGATAAAAGTTAAAAATTAAATAAAATATTATTATAATATAATTTTTTAATATAATTATTATTTTAAAATTAAAAAAAATTAAATTATTAATTATATTTTATATAAGAATTTAAAAAAATTATAATAATTATATAATAACATACTAGTCATCTTGGTAATCAAATCCGGCCTTAACTTGATGAAGTTGAATTTGACAGAAAATCTTACATTTGTGGTGTATACTGTACAGCAACCGACTGAAGATTCCAAGATTAACATTCATTTTTTAACAGTTTTTTTTTTTGTTCTGACTGACCACTCCTCTTGTCTTTTAATGTGGAAGTTTTCATTTTCACTGTTTTGGGAAAAAACCCAATGAAAGTGAAAGCAAGCCAAAAAAATATAAAAATATAAAAACAAAGAACTTAAGAATACAATAATGGAAGGAACAACGTACGGTAACAGATCGATCCAGGCATATCTTAAAAGAAGGCTTCGGTTCATTTTTTGAGAAGTGCAACTGAGAAGCCTGGTCCAGATGCTCATATTTATGAGGATTCTGGTAATTAATTCATTGTATCTTTACGTATGAATCTTATTTTATTACAGGTTCCTATGTAAGTAGCATGTTTGGGTATGGTTAGAGTAGAAAAAGAGTTTAGGACACGTAGATTGTGGAGGACATGTTATATTGACCATGAGGGAAGTAAATCATCAATTACCTGAAAGGCCACCAGACTAAACGTGGCATCAAGATACTAACCAGTAAATATTGAACTGTAAATATATATTGTATTTATTTTATTTCATTCAGTTATTTTGATTTCTTGTATTATAAATAGTGACAGTACACAGCAATCAATACAAGATAACAGAATCACAAATTCATTTCCATTCTCTCTGCTTTCGGTTGCTCATCACTAGGGGTGAGTTCGGTCCGGTCCGGGGAGATTTTCCGGACCGGATCGGACCTATTCGGTCCAGGGTTTTCCCACCCTGGACCGGACCGAACTTCATACGGACCGGGACGGTCCGGTCCCATTCGGTCCGGTCGGTCCACTTGTTTTTTTTTTTTTTTTTTTAATCTAAGGGCATTTTGTTTAATACTTATGTAATTATATTGTGATATATTTAATATATATATATATGATATACTATTATATATATATATTAGTAATATGCTAATACTATTAGTCTATTAGTATATAGGAAATTAGTAATAGTTATTAACTTATTTTCTATAACTAATAATACACTAGTACTAATACTATTATATAGTTATACCAATTATAAATTTATAATAACTAAATCATTATAAGTCTATAACTATATATATTTAGTATCAATGTATTATTATACTCTTTAATGTATAACTATTAAGTTATTAACTATAATATATAGCACTAGTATATATCAATATATTAACATATTATAAGAGTTATGGTATAAATTATAATATATCATATATGTATAAATTTATAATAGTATTAGTATAGTTAACTTAATATGAAATATGTTAGTATTAAATCATTATAACTATATAGAGTATTAGTAATATAATATTTAATATAACTATATAGAGTATTAATAATAAGAGTATTTTACTATTATTTAATATAGTATGACATAGAGTATTAATAAATATGTGGGGTTTGAAGAGATATAGTAATACTATTATTACATATAGTTATTAGTTATATGTATTAGTAATATATATCTATTATTATATATTATATATTACTAATACATATAACTAAGTTACTAATATATATATTATATATATTAGTAATAAACTAATACTAATACTATTACTCTATTAGTATATAGTAAATTAGTAATAGTTATTAACTTATTTATTATAATTAATAACAAACTAGTACTAATATTATAACTAATAACTAGATGTAATAACTAATAACTAATAATATGTAATAACACTAGTACTAATAGATAATAACTAATAACTAGTATTATTAATTTACTATATCTCTTCATTGTCTTCAAACCCAACATATTTACTAATACTCTATGTAATACTATATTCATTTATTAAATAAGAGTAATACTCTTATAGTCTTATAATCTTATTACTAATATTAGCATATTAGATATTAAGTTAACTAATACTAATACTCTTAGTCTCTTATAATCTTATTACTAATACTAGTATATTAGATATTAAATTAACTAATACTAATACTCTTAGTCTCTTAAAATCTTATTACTAATACTAGCATATTAGATATTAAATTAACTAATACTAATACTCTTATAATCTTATTACTAATATAGTAATACTAGCATATTAGATATTAAGTTAACTAATACTATTAGAAATTTAGATATAGTTATAAACTTATAATGATTTAGTTATTATGAATTTATAATTAGTATATTGTATAACTATATAATAGTATATAAGTATATTAGTATTAATTTAGACAATTTAGTCTTAATATAAATATTAGTATTAGTATAAAATTATAAATATTAGTATTATAAATATTAACCTCTTAGGTTAGATAAAAATTATAATTAATGATATATAATTATAAATATCATATAAATAATAAAATAAAATTTATTTATTTTTTTATTCGGTCCGGTCCGGGGTAAAAAACCCCTAGACCGGGACCGGACCGAAACCTCTCGGTCCACTAAAATTTGGACCGGGATCGACCGGACCTCTTCTCGGTTCGGTCCGGTTCGGTTCGGTCCGGCCGGTCCAATCGGTTTTTTCGGTCCGGCCGGTCCAATACTCTCCCCTACTCATCACCCAATGCACGCAACTCTGTTATTCCATCTTCTACCTTGCAATTGTATCATTTTTAATATGGTACCAGAGCAATGATAGAAAAAATCGATTCACCCAAACAACCCAACCATATCGAAAATCCACACCATCTAGCCAGTCATTTTTACATTCAACCTAGAGAGGGAGCTTCCTCCCCTCTGGTCCCTGATTTACTTGCCTCAGAAAATTATGTGACTTGGGCGAGAACGATGCGTCGTGCTCTAAATATCAAAAATAAGCTTGGCTTCATTGACGGTTCCATCGCCAAGCTCACCTAAACTTCCGACCCTCTCTTTGCACCATGGGAACGCTGCAATGACATGCTCATTGCATGGATTCAACACTTAGTGAGCACAGATCTTCGCTCAAGTATTGCCCATGTAGACACTGCCGAAAGCGTTTGGAATGATCTTTGCGACCGTTTCTCCATTCAAAATGCTCCTCGAATTTTCCAAATCATCAAATCTATTTCCTCAACGATGCAAGACACGGATTCAATCAGCCACTATTACAACAAACTTAAAGTATTTTGGGGTGAGTTGGAGATCTACGAACCGCTACCCACATGCACTTGTGGAGCAATCAAAACCATGCTGGATTATTCTCATTGACACAAGGTGATGTAATTTCTTGTGGGGCTTGATAATTCTTATGATTCTGTTCGTGCGCAGATTTTATTGCATGATCCACTTCCTGCTCTCAATCACGTCCTTTCCCTTGTTCAACAAGAGGAACGAAGTCGCTAGCTGCATACTGTGCCCTCACCTCTAGTCATGGTTGCTAAGGGACTGGATTCTCGTAGCTCAAATGCTAATGGCAGGGAGCGTCTATTTTGCTCTCACTGCAACGTACCAAGCCATTCACTGGAGCGTTGTTTTAAGGCAAATCCAGGTCTCCCAGTATGCTCTCATTGCCGCATACCTGGCCACACCAAAGACAAATGCTACCGATTAAATGGCTATCCTCCCGGTCACAAGAACAGCTCCAAATTCAAATCCCTCACTAACCAATCTTCTCTTGCGCAGGAGGAAATTGACAATGGTCCAACTCTTACTCGGGAGCAGTATAACCAAATTCTTGCCTTACTCAAACCTCCTCATGGTGATGCCATCCTGCCTGCTGCTAATAACGTTCACACCAGCCCACCTCCTGCTTCTGGTATTTTTTCTCTTGACATCATGACCACACATAAACCCACCTGACACCGCCTAACATCTTGGATCATAGACACAGGCGCTACAGATCATATGATCTGTAGCCCCAAATTTTTCACACACAATTGCACTCCCATTTCTCGTATAGTTAAGCTTCCAAATGGTTCCACCACTGCTGCCACATTCATGGGTGATGTTCATTTGTCGCCTCACTTAATTCTTCATCGTGTGTTGTATGTGCCTACTTTTTTTTTTAATCTAATCTCAGCCAACTCCTTATCTTATCACTCAAATTGTTGTCTAATTTTCTTTTCCAACTCTTGCTATATCCAGGACCTTTCATCATGAATGACGATTAGAGTGGGGATGGTGCGTGATGGCTTGTACCACTTGCAACTATCCAGACCCAAGCCAACTACCTTACAAGAACATGTTATTACTTTATTTCCTTCAATTTCTGTTCATCATACCACTACTACTAAATTTGACCCATTTACATTGTGGCATTTTAGACTTGGGCACAGCTCTATGGTTCATCACATTTTACGTGACATTCTTCCTAGCTCCAAAAATTTGACTCAATCCAATGTTCCTTGTGATATTTGCCCTCTTGCAAAACAACACCGATTGCCATTTCCAGAAGCAAATCATCAACTCACAAAGGCCTTTGACGTTATTTCCGTTGATATCTGGGGTCCTAACCAAACACAATCTTATAATGGTGCAAAATATTTTCTCACAATTGTAGACCAGTTTACAAGATGCACCTGGCTCTACCTCCTTAAAACTAAGTCGGAAGCTCGGAATTCCCTTTTAAATTTCTTTACTCTGATTGAAACTCAATTTGACACTCAAATAAAAATCATTCGATCAGATAACGGCGCCAAATTCCAAATACCAGATTATTATAATTCCAAAGGCGTTTTACATCAAACAACTTGTGTAGCCACACCTCAACAAAATGCACTTGCCAAGCTAAAACATCAACACATCCTTAACGTAGCACGAGCCCTCAAATTTCAGTCCAGCTTACCCCTTAAATATTGGTCTGATTTTGTCACCAATGCAGTATATTTAATTAACCGAACACCCACCCCAACACTCAACTACAAAACTCCATTTGAAGTACTCTACCACGCAAAGCCATCCTACACCCATTTCAAAGTCTTTGACTGCTTATACTTCGCCTCCACCTCGTCTCACACAAGAAGCAAATTCGAACCAAGAGCTCGGAAGTGTTTGTTTCTCGGGTACCCATATGGTGTAAAAGGCTATAAATTGCTTGACCTCACAACCCAGCAAATATTCATCTCCCACGATGTCATCTTCCATGAAGAAATATTTCCTCTAAAGCAACAAAACCCACCCACGTATTCACCCATCAATTCCAGCCAACCCACATATTAACTTAACCATTCCAAACTTTTATGGCTTTGCAGATGAGGTAAATGACTCCAATCGAACAAGTTCGGCTCACAGTCTCCATCACAGATGATCCAACATTACCATGCTTGACATTTCAAACGTGGGTTTTGGGGATCACATCTTGTGCTGCTCTGGCATTCTTGAATCAATTCTTTGGTTACCGCCAAAATGCACTCTATATATCTTTGGTTTCAGCCCAAATTCTAGTGCTTCCAGTGGGAACGCTTATGGTAGTATACCTACTAGACTAATCAGTTCGCATTCCTGGAACAAAATGGTGCTTTTCATTGAATCCAGGACTTCAACTTGAAGGAGCATGTCCTAATCACCATATTTGCCAATTTAGGTTCAAGTACGGTTTATGCTGTGGGAATTATTACAATTGTCAAGGCTTTCTATCACTGTCAGATTCATCCTCTTACAGCCATGTTGCTAACTCAAACCACTCAGCTATTCCTTGTTTTTATCTTTCAGATAATAGGGAATAATTTTATTCCACAGAAAATATAAGCATAGCTCAAGTATGAGAAATAAGAGTTTTTAACATAACTGGTTTTGCCACAATCAAGACTTATTGGAGTTCTTTCCCTTAAGTTTTTTTAATATGTTTGATGGTATATTTAGCTACTTGGATATGGATGGGCTGGAGTTTTCTGAAAGTTTCTTGTCGATTCACCTTACATGTGGTGGCCTTCCAACGTAGTTCAAGTCTCTCTATTTAGGTACTCCTACGTCCTACCACTTTGCTTCCCCCACTTCCCCTTTACACCCTCTGCACAACTTCTTCCTTTTCACCCTCTCTCTCTCTCTCTCTCTCTCTCTGTGAACTTGTAGGGCATTGCACGAAGTTGAGATCAGACCCAAAGGCAGACTAACGAGACTGCCATTCTTCCTAGTAGTCCTTGCATCAAGCTTTGCATACTATATTATACCCAACTACCTGTTTCCATCGATTACTGCACTCTCATTTGTTTGTTGGATATGGAAGGACTCAGTCACAACCCAACAAATTGGTTCGGGTCTTCGAGGCCTTGGTGTTGGCTCGTTTGCCCTTGATTGGTCCATGGTAGCTGGTTTCCTAGGATCTCCTTTAGCCACCCCTGGATTAGCCATTATTAACATATTGGTTGGTTTCTTCATAACGCTCTACATATCAATCCCTATTGCTTACTGGACCAACTCCTATGAAGCCAAGCAATTTCCTTTTTTCTCATCGCATGTGTTCAATGTTGATGGTGGAAAATACGATGTTTCAGTAGTTTTGAATGAGACAACCTTTGAATTCAATCGACAAGGATATGATGGGTACAACAAAATACATCTCATTATCTTCTTTGTATATACTTATGGTCTAAGCTTTGCAACCCTGGCTGCTACAATATCTCATGTTGCACTCTTCCATGGAAGGTATTGCATAAGTATTTGTCTATTTTACTGCATATTTTCTTGAAACCTCCATTTTTCCTTAAAATGGGCTATGTGCTCCGGAAGCTTCATGCACTTCTTAGTTACTTTTGCCTTTTCTATGTGCAGAGCAATCTGGCAACAAACAAAGGTTTCATTCAAAGATAAATTCGGGGATGTACACACCAGAATAATGAGAAAAAACTATGACCCTGTCCCTCAATATTGGTTTTACACACTCTTAATGGTGGTGGTTGGACTTTCCCTGCTTGCTTGTGAAGGCTTTGGCAAACAATTGCAACTTCCCTTCTGGGGTATCCTACTAGCGATGCACTTGGCTCTAAGCTTCACTCTCCCTATTGTCGTAATCACTACTACAACAAACCAGGTATGCCATTCAGAATAAGTTTCCAATCTCCTAATCATCGTATTTGATTGGATTGTGAAAAATCTTCGTGCAGCAACCAGGACTTAACGTCATCATTGAGCTGATTATCGGCTACATGTATCCGGGGAAACCTCTAGCAAATGTAGCTTTCAAGACCTATGGCACCATAAGCATGTCTTAGGCAATAACGTTTCTCTCAGACTTCAAGCTACGCCACTACATGAAAATCCCCCCAAAATCCATGTTCATTGTTCAGGTGGTTTCTTAATCCTACCAAAAATGATGTTCCCAATTTTGCCATCATTAATAGTATCTGTTGAAGTGTCAAATTTTAAATGATTTTCATTCAAGTTGTTTGCTTATTAAACAATTTAAAATGTGTCATATTAATTAGTATGATTAAAGATGATAAAAGTAAAATTACAAAGAGTATAATTATTGTTTAAGAAAACTAATACTTGCCTTTATTCTTAACAAAGTTAGTGGGAACCTTGGTCGCTTCATCAGTCTACTTTGGCACATCTTGGTGGCTTATAGTGTCGGTAGGACATATCTGTGACCCATCTGAACTTCTAGAAGGAAGCCCCTGGATATGCCCCGGAGATGATGTTTTCTACAATGCTTCCATCATATGGGGAGTAGTTGGTCCACTTCGCATGTTTGGCCCTCTCGGTCTTTACTCTAAGATGAACTATTTATTCCTCATTGGCATCTTGGCACCGGTACCAGTTTGGGTATTCTCTTGCCTGTTTCCTGAACAAAGTGGATATGCCTCATTAACATGCCCATCATTATAGGAGGTGCAAGGGGAATGCCATCGGCCAGGGCTGTGAATTACATATGTTGGGGTCCTGTTGCCATTTTCTTCAACTTTTTTGTATACGGAGATTCAAAGGCTGGTGGGCTAGGCACAATTACATTCTCTCAGCTGGGGTAGATGCTGGGGTTGCTTTCATGGCCATCCTCTGCTATTTCACATTGCAGGTTAGAGACATCAGTGGAATGAGGTGGTGGGGTTTGGATTTGGACGATCACTACCCACTGGCAGGTTGCCCTACTGCCCCTGGCATTGAGGTTGAAGGCTGTCCAGTATTCACTTGACAAAGTTATAGGGTTATACTGTGCAGTTTATGCAGTAGACTTTAAAGTTTGCAAGACTATGTAGATCAAGTTAAAGTTTAATCTTTTATTGTAGCACTGCCTATCATTAAATCTCGGAGCACAACTCTTCTTGTAGGATTGACATAGTTGAAGACTGCCACTTCATGGTCAGCAAAGAAAATTTCAATTCTGCATAACAATATCTATCCTATCATCACTGTACATTAACGCTTCTAAGATGGATAGTTGTAAGGGTGGCACTATAGCTACCACTAGTTGTAGTGTGTTTTTATTTTTAGCTATTTTTTTTACATGTATTTTTTTAATACTTTTAATTTTTTTTTTAAATCACAATATTATTAAAAAACACTTATTTAATCATTAAACTTAAAAAAAAGGTCAGCGGGAGCTACCAGCGATGGCTCAAGAATTTCTCTAGTCTAAAGATAATTATGAAGAACTAGGGAGGCCTTGTGGTTTATTTCTAGTGGAATGATACCTCACCCAACCCTAAGAGCACTCCCAATGGGTGCCGTAAAATACAGCTACCTTTAAAATATAAAGAAATTAATGCAAAACTTACCTTCAATGGATCTTTTATTTCATCTTTACTTTATATTTTACTACAGTAATTCTTCTAAATGTAGAGGAAACTGTTTAAGGCTGTAAACAATATTAAATTAATTTCTCTCTCATCAGTTGCTGATTTTCTCCCTTTCAGGGCGCAATGTTTTTCACCCCAGTTGATTTGTATGCTTCCCCCACCTTCTGTTGTGAGGATATTTATGAGATTTTACTTTGTAGATCGTTGAAGAACTGGGTAATTCATTTTTATTTTGAATGAATTTGTTTGGTGCCATATTTTGATTTAGCTTACCTTTTAGGTGGTTTAAGATTCATGTAGAATATGAATGCAAAGGATTTTTTGGGTGATGTTTATAGATACTAGGCTTTGTTTCATATTCTGGATGTTTGAAAAAATGTTGGCTGGGGGAGAGAATGGAAGGAAGGTTGAGGAAGTTATTTTTTGAATCAATTTATATTTTGGTTTAACTTTTAAATTTAGATTAATATGAAATAGGACATAATTATATAACATTGTATATGAGGAGATATTGCATATATCAAAATATATGAGGATATCAAGTAGCGAGATAAAATATTTGAAATGAATAAAAAATATTAAAAAGTATAATATTTAAATGATATAGAAAAAATATAGATAAGCTAATATATGATGAATTGTAAAAGTCAGTATGTAAAATAGAAAAAATAAATTTTAATAATTTATTTTAAAAGATATAATAGAGAAGCCATTGAGAGTACTCTAATAGGAATGCAAACAAGATTTAAACCTCAAAAAACAGTTGCTGAACCTAAAGTTTCAAGTTTTGTGTAATTATATATTTACACATGAATTTTGATGATAACAAATGAATTCAAAGAATGAAGGAGTCTCAAGTTCAATTTGTCCACACAATGGAGTCAAGCACATCAAAAAACCAAGCATGAGTAAGAAGGAAACAAGTTCACATTAAAGTCATAGAGAAATGTTGTAAATCTCTTAAAATTCGAAATTAGGATTAAGGTTCAAAAATTAATATTTTATCATAAAGCATTAAAATACATTTTTCACATGTGCATGAATTTTTTGAAAATTAAATTTGAAAATTTTGAAAGATAATTGATTGTCATCTTTCACATGTGCATGCCATGATTAAAGGTTTGATCTTTGAAAATATTAAAGATGATTGATTGTCATCTTTCACATGTGCATGTTTTATTTGAATATTTTTAAAAGTGATTGATGCTTTTCTTGACTTATACAAAAGGAAGATGCCTTTGTTTGAATTTTTTGAAAAGTGAAGTGTGCTCCTTTTGTCATATGCAAAAAGTAAAAAATTAGGTTTGAAATTTTTGAAAAGCAAAGTGTGCTCCTTTTGTCATATGCAAAAAGTAAAAAGATTAGGTTTGAATTTTTTGAAAAATGAATGATGATGTTTTTGACATGTGAATCTTTTTAAATATGAATATGAAGTCTCATATGCCTATAAATAGATCATTTGAGAGCTTCACATTCACAACACCAAGAGCATACAACTCTCATTCAAAGCTTTCATTCTCTCTTCTCTAAGCATTGAGCCTTAACCCTTATTCATTTTGAGAGATATAGTTTGTGCT
>QGSO01000195.1:218870-347202 GCA_011037825.1 Carya cathayensis | reverse complement strand
TGTATTGTTCTTATTTCACTCATTGAGGAGTGTTTTCTGATATCCTACCCACTATCAATTCTTGTATCAGTAAAAGGGTGTGTACAACCCTTGTGCGTGTAGAAAGTGTTCTACACAGGGAATCGTTGAATCACCACGTGTAAGGTGATTGCAAGTGTAGAGGGTGTTCTACACGGATCCTTTGTAGCGGTGTTGTTCAAAGGTGTAATAGGTTTCTATCTCCACCTGAAGGAGATTGAATAGTGAATTCGGGGATCCTCAAGGGGTAGCTTGAGGCGAGGACGTAGGCAGTGGGGCCGAACCTCGTTAACATACTGAGTTTGCTTCTCTCTTACCCTTACTCTTTATATTTATTGTTGTTTCATATTTTGTTTATATTTTATATTGTATATTTGATTTATAATTGTTATTTTTTTAAATACAACTCAATTCACCCCCCTCTTGTGTTAGTCATCTGGGCACATGTGCATGAATTTTTTGAAAATTAAATTTGAAAATTTTGAAAGATAATTGATTGTCATCTTTCACATGTGCATGCCATGATTAAAGGTTTGATCTTTGAAAATATTAAAGATGATTGATTGTCATCTTTCACATGTGCATGTTTTATTTGAATATTTTTAAAAGTGATTGATGCTTTTCTTGACTTATGCAAAAGGAAGATGCATTTGTTTGAATTTTTTGAAAAGTAAAGTGTGCTTCTTTTGTCATATGCAAAAAGTAAAAAATTAGGTTTGAAATTTTTGAAAAGCAAAGTGTGCTCCTTTTGTCATATGCAAAAAGTAAAAAGATTAGGTTTGAATTTTTTGAAAAATGAATGATGATGTTTTTGACATGTGAATCTTTTTAAATATGAATATGAAGTCTCATATGCCTATAAATAGATCATTTGAGAGCTTCACATTCACAACACCAAGAGCATACAACTCTCATTCAAAGCTTTTATTCTCTCTTCTCTAAGTTTTGAGCCTTAACCCTTGTTCATTTTGAGATATATAGTTTGTGCTTGTATTGTTCTTATTTCACTCATTGAGGAGTGTTTTCTGATATCCTACCCACTATTAATTCTTGTATCAGTAAAAGGGTATGTACAACCCTTGTGCGTGTAGAAAGTGTTCTACACAGGAAATCGTTGAATCATCACGTGTAAGGTGATTGCAAGTGTAGAGGGTGTTCTACACGGATCCTTTGTAGCGGTATTGTTCAAAAGTGTAATAGGTTTCTATCTCCACCTGAAGGAGATTGAATAGTGAATTCGGAGATCCTCAAGGAGTAGCTTGAGGCGAGGACGTAGGCAGTGGGGCCGAACCTCGTTAACATACTGAGTTTACTTCTCTCTTACCCTTACTCTTTATATTTATTGCTGTTTCATATTTTGTTTATATTTTATATTATATATTTGATTTATAATTGTTATTTTTTTAAATACAACTCAATTCACCTCCCTCTTATGTTAGTCATCTGGGCAACAACAGTTTTATATCTCAAAAGTTTGTAAACAGTCTCATGATTTAAATTTTTTTTCCTAAACTGTAGTTATCCATGGGCCGTTACTTTGAAATGACTTGTGACAGCTCGGGATTCGCAAAGACATAAGACCATATGAGGAGTCTGATGAAGGGCGGTCTCAACTTGAGGAGAAAAGGACGATAAATATACTATTGCTAATGAATAGAGTTCAAAGCAACTATTGTGGTCCCAACCATTGGAGTACTCCAAGTCCAATGAGAAATATTAATGATAATTATCAAGTATGTTTTTTAATAAGTATTATCAAGTAATATTAACCGATAATCAAATTCAAAGAGTATTTTAGCACATGAAAACCTAAGTACCAGATGGCAAGTATGCCAAGTAAGCACCAAAGTTAATAATTCCCCCATCATGTATATATGGGCTGAAACAATGTCGGGATGCCTGATAGTCGGGTTATGCTCCCAATAGTTCCAAAATGTCAGAAACTTTGTTTGTATAGTAATCTGGTTTAATATCATTTGAAGGGTCTTGAAGAGTTGATTGACTTGTTACACCTGCAACCCACAATAATTTCATGAGCATCGGCAGAATCTTGGATGACTAATGACCGTTCATAGTTACAACCGCATTACCAATAAAAAAAACTACTCTGCATCATACAAAGAATAAACCCTTTTTACCTGAAAGAACAAGAAGGGTTTTGCAACCAGCATTCTGTCCAAATAATATATCAGTGTCTAATCTATCACCCACCATACACATTTTGGGGCAACTGATTTGAAACCTACAAAACAAAAAAGTAATCAAATTTTTCTGAAGTACGAAATCCAATACGATCAACCATTATGCTTTTGCAATCAATAGTCTACAACTTATCTGAGTAGGTTCCATATGGCTTTCAAACTATATGGCTCCCAGTTCCTCATACATTCAAAATAATAATATATTTCTGATTAAAGCATCCAGTTTCCGTAAAAAGGATTAGGAGAATATGGTTATGTGGCTGAATTTACATGAATGCAATTGTTTCAATTGTACCCTTTACATCACTTACTTTTGTTGTAAGAAGTCCATCAAAAAGGTTGATGGTTTTCCAACTACAATAGGCTCCTTCTCAGTTGATCCACACATAGCAGCAACCATACACCCTGCACCTGCAAGTATGAATAATGGAAACTGTCAAGTTGCAAACTTGGTTAAATAAAATAAAGGTTGAAAGTGAAAAAAAAATACCAGGCCATTCTTGCAAATCGGTCATATGTCCAACTGCATCACGGTTGGTTGCAATAAAAAGGCATCCAGGATTCTCACGTACGCAAAGGGTTCCATACCTGCCAGTTGAAAGCTTGAATCTTTTAAACAGAGCAGTAAACTTGTTACATTAAATTTTACATATCCAACACAGCAAAGCATATAGTAGAAAAATTTAGAACTCAAAAATTCACAAATTTGTAGTAGATATAATTTTTTTTTTTTAGGTAAAAAAATTTGTGGTAGAAATAATGACCACGATACTATGCAAGTATTATATTACAGATAGAAGTTTCCTCCTGGATTCCATTGAGAGGCTGAGATCTTGAATGTAAAGTTGGTTATAACCTTTGCAAAAATCAAAAGGCCATCGTTTTTTAGTTCATCCAACAAAGCAACAAAAAGCCCTGACCCTCTTGCTGATGAAGGATGACTTGCAACAGTATTGGGAAATACATACACACACACATCATTAAGGCTAAATAGCTGCAGAAAGCAATGACCATTTGAGCTTCAAAATGTTAAAGACAATTTTTTCAGGAACATATTTATAATTTCTGTAGAATGTTTTGATAACTTATTTCAAAGAGTTAACAGTTTATAAAGGTATTATAGGCTCTATTCGCAGCCTACTCAGAGAATAATGTCACATGTGTAAGTGGTTTCCATATAAGCATTTCCTAAGGAGCACAATTGAAGAAATAAAGATGGCATGTTCCGCACATAAAAATACGGGAGTAATGAACAGAGAATTTAGACTTACTGAAGCTTGTAATAGTTAACGTACGGGTCTAGTCCAACCACAACAGCTCCAACCTGGGAATAGGAGTTTTGCCACATTTTAAGAGCAAGCACACAACAACAACAAAAAATTATCAAATAAATGATGTTTAATATGTTACATTACCGTCTTATCGTGTTCAAAGAGGCAATTTGTTTTCCATTGTGCTGTCTTTTTGCCATCTTCCTGCAATATCTTGCTTTCATCAGCACACCTATTTATGAAAAAATCTTAAATCAAGTGTTTCCTCCATAATGACACGAGGGAAAACCCGATCGTTTAGTAACCAGAGCAGACCAGCAGCTGGAGTGCCAAAACTATGGACTGGCCTTAAAATCACCTCAATTTTTAGAATAAAGTCTTGACTGCAATTGGATATATGGGTTATGTATCTTGTCTATAAGTCCAGAACTTTAATTTGAAAACAAAATAACAAACTGAATTACCGGGCCACCAAGACCTGTATAACCAACAAGCTCCAGCTCTTCCAATATACCCTCCCCACCTATCACATAAACCTGCAAAAGGAACAAGCGGTGCTACTTATAGTCCCTTCAAATAACTTGTAACAATAAGGCACGAAATGAGAAAAACGAGTTCCTTTAGACCGCCAAAACCCAGTTTTACTAGACAATGGTACTAGGATATGTTTCTTTGGGTATGGAGTATGTCATTCTAAATAGTTTAAGTAGCATTGTCGGCTTCTGATTCTCCTGTCAATTAAACAACTTCGAAGTAGCACTCTCTCTCTATTTTGAGGTACATATATGGGTATTCGAAAAGCAAAATAAATAAGTGAAAAGAAGCAGCAAAGTACCTTTTTTTCTTTAGGAAAATTATTGACCTTCAAGAACATAGCAGCTGCAAAGGATGAGCTGAATATCTCATCCTAAAACCAAAAAAGAAAAGGGAGAGAATCAGCTTTAAAAAGAGAGAATCAATTTCTGAAAACATTTAATGGAATTAGAATCGGAATTAAAGACAAAACCTCAGTGACTGAAATTCCCAAAGATTGGAATTTGTTAGCGTACTGCCTCCTCGATTTTGTGGAATTATTGGTCACAAACACCAACTTCTTTCCCTAAAAATATGTATGAAAAAGAAATAAAATCAACAAGAAATTTCGAAATTTTATAACAACTAAGAGAGAGAGAGAGAGAGAGAGAGAGAGAGAGGTGGGTGTGCCTTGGAGCGAAGCATATCTAATGTCTGCGGGACGCCATCGATAAGTGTATCGCCCTTCCATATTACACCTATATATCAAAACCCAGTTTTTATTTGTAATGATGATATGCAACGAGAAGGAAACGAAGAGAAAGCAACATACATGTAAGATTTAGCTAAAAAAAAAAACTAATATATAATGCATATATATGAGAAAGTCGCAGTCGAAGAGAAAAGCTTCGACGGAATTTAGAAGATCTCCGATGCTCTGGGAGGACAGAAGCTGAGGGGCTCTGCTTGCTACGTTCATTGCTGCGTGTAAAAGTAAAACTATAAATCAGAACCTGCGGACTGCGGAATATCAAAGATGGCTGGCAGCTGCGTGCCTGATTTTGTAGTTTGAACCACAAGTACTACAGACAACTAACAAGAAGCAAATACTCAATTTTTACTCTTTTTAACATTTTTCTTCAGTAACATTTTACAGTTTTACTAAAGAAAAATGTTATTATTCTTGATTTAAGTTTATAAAAATCAAATAAAATAACTGATATTTTATTAAAAATTTATATAACGTACTGATATGTCTAATATTAATTTTTGAAAAATGGTTTTTAACTATAAAAATATTTTATAAAATTAAAATTAATAAATTGACCCAATTTAGTGTATTATTTTTGTTATAAAGAAGATCTAACATATTACATAAATTCCCGTTAATTTATAAATTTATTTTTATAAAATAGATTTAGCTAAAATATTATTTTTTATTTTTATTACCATGACCCAAATCTTTAGCATGACTTATATAATTTACTATTTTTATCGTTTATTTAAATATTAAAAATAATAAATTACATATTAATTAATTAAAAAATGTACTAGATTTAGATTTCATTTGATTACATAATTAAGATAAAATAAGATGAAATATTTTGTTAAAAGTAGAATAAAATATTATTATAATATAATTTTTTAATATTAATTTTATTTTAAAATTTAAAAAAATTAAATTTTTTTATTATATGTTATATGAAAATTATAAAAATCAGATAAATTGAAATAATTTGAATTTAGGTATACAATCAGCCTTTACATGTAAAAGTCATAGTTTTTGGTACTGTACTGTACCGGCCGGTACATTTCGTACCGGTCATTAGGCCGGTATAGGTATGGTACTTGTTTCGTACCAGTTGAAATACCGGCCGTACCGGCCTGTACCGGCCGGTATTTCGGCCCTTTATCTTTTTTTTTTCATTTTTTTAAGCTATAATCTCATTTTTTGATCCCTAATTCATACTAGACTATTTATAATTTATATATACATATGTATTCATGTATAATTTATTCATATATAGACTATTATTTTGAAATATATTATATATATATATATTTATATATATAATTTATTTATATATCGATTATTCCGAAACGATACACAAAACGATACCGGTATCGAAATATTTCATTCCAGTGCCTTGACCAGTATGCCATCTAGTAAGGTATTCAAAACATTGGACTAAAAGTTCCTCATTGCACCAAAATTCTAGGACCCCATCCCATCACCCTTTCTTGCTGCGCAGGTGGCCCAGAGATTCGATAATCATACCATTCCAATGGAGCCCTCATTTCAATTCTCACCTGGACCATACAGACCTATATATAAGTAGACCTACTCCTGTACAGCCTTACCATTTGAATGGTATCTCCAACGACTATACCTCATTCAAGCCCAGACAAGTCCCGCCTGGAACCTCCTCGGGTTCGGCTTGGTCCTGTTATCAAAATAACAGGAAATCTCTCCTGTTAAATAAACCGACGAGGAGAGGTTGTCAAATTGATATCGCGTAGGTATTTTCTGTTTTGGAGCGAGAATGCAAAAAGTTTGGATACTGGCCACTAAACATATATGTATTTACCATTTTTCTTATACACTGGCCGAACTCGTTTGGAGCAGTTGGTTTGACGTATACTCATAAAAATTATTTTTTCCTTTTGATAAATTACTTGTTTGCACAGAGAAGAGCGAGTAGCAAAAACTTAAAATATTGGTAAATGTAAATTTCCTTTGTTCTGCACTTTTCACTCTTTTATTGGTAAATTTTCATCTCCTTTTCTCTTTATGTTCAAAGTCTTTTCCTTTTATTTGAGTTGATCTCTAAGGGTTCTTCCATTTTTACTCTGCATATTATTTTTTTGGTCTTCCAATCTCTACGACTGGTTTTCTTGACCCTTGGGATTGCTTGTTTTGCCAACTATATTTCTGTAGCTTGTGTTTGCCATTATTTCTATAGCTTGTTTGCTTGTGTTTTGCAGTTATTTCTTGCCAGTATTCCAGATGTGTTTCGATGGCCAGCGTATAGCAAAGATATGAGATATCATCCGGTCAGAGTGGCTAGCGTATAGAAAAAAGAAGGAGATATGTACACGACATATGTTTGGCCAGCATAACTTTACACGACGCCAGTTTACTTAGGAAAAATTTAGTTATAAATATAACTGCGTACTAATATATGTATCAATCTAATGTGATTAATTAAAAAGTAAATTTTATTAAAAATAATATTAATTTAAATTTTGAATATAAGAAATCAATATTAATATATAAATTAATACGTGACTATATAGCAAATCTCGTTTACTTAACAGAAGATTTCGTTATTTTTATAACAGGACTCAAGCCGAACCCCTCCTTGTGAGTGTCAATGGAGGATTTGAAGTCAACCTTTCTGAAGGTGTACTCCGTCCTGAAATCGGAGCTCCTTGAAGACCCTGCTTTCGAGTGGACCGATGATTCTCGGAAATGGATCGAACGGGTACTTTTTTTTTTGTCCTTAATGAGATCTGATCTTCCCTTTTCGTTCTCATCTTATGGTTTCTCATAAATCAAGCTCTTCTTATTGCTCTTTCATATTGTTTACAATTTATTCATTCTGATAATCTGATTTCTTGAGGTGATGTTTTCACGGAGTTGCAGGAAACATTGACTAAGAATAATACATTGTAGATTTGGTCTCACATAATAATAGGCAGGTTTTATTTAGTTGTTGGAGTGATAATTTTAGTTCCAGTTCGCACTGTCATTATGGTTTTTCTCTTGGTGATTCTCTTTCACAAGACACCCTTTCTTCGCACTGTCATTATGGTTGTTAAATCCTTACACCATGTTCTGGAGGTGGGGATTATAGCTCAATGAGCTCATAGACCAAGATATTTACAGTGAAAGCAAATTTACACATTAAGGTCAAAAAGTATAGAAGCGTTATATTCCTGCACATGCTTATTCAATAGAGTATTGCGACTTAGTCGATTTCTAAACATAAATTTGGTATTTATGCATTTGGTTTATAATTATTTCTGAGTTCATAACTTCATAATTGAACTCTCTCTCTCTCTCTCTCTCTCTCTCCAAGTTTGAGTGGGAAAAATTATGAGCCTTTCTTCTATTTTTGTAGCTTGTCTTTGGTTATCTGACTCTCATGTTTATTCGCTCTATTGCAGATGCTGGACTACAATGTGCCTGGAGGTAGGACTTGAACAATTTTTTGAACAACTTTAGTGTTATGTATTCCATTTGAAGTATCGTTTTGTCTTAAGCCATCAAAGAAAATAAAATCAGGTGAAATAAGGAAGCACTTTTTAAAGAAACATATCGTAATGAGATAGATTTGAAGTATACTTTATCTTGCAGGGAACTTGAGCAGGGGCTTGTCCTTTATGCAGAGCTACAAATTGTTAATAGAAGGAAAGGAATTAATTGAAGATGAGATCTTCCGTGCCAATACTCTTGGTTGGTGCATTGAATGGGTCTGGCAATACAAAACCTCTCCTATTTGAAGATTCTTTATATGGAGAAGTCATTTACACTAATGTTTTAGCATTGTACAGGAACCTTACATATTAACTTATAAATTTGTGATAATTATTTATGCAGCTACAGGCATATTTTCTTGTTCATGATGACATTATGGATAACTCACACACACGACGTGGTCAACCTTGCTGGTTCAGAGTGCCAAAGGTTTGTGCCAATAGTCAACATGTTCTGGTTTACTTCAGTTATTTTTTGTGGTTGCCATTGAAGGAAAAGCATCTAACTTGCGTGACCTTTATGTTCTAGGTTGGCATGATTGCAGTAAATGACGGTGTTCTACTTCGAAACCATATTCGCAGGATTCTTAGAAAACACTTCAGGGATAAGCCTTACTATGTACATCTGCTTGATTTGTTTGACGAGGTGATCTACTTGTACAGCTTTTGCTTAATTAGTTCTCAGATAGGTTATGTGCTAAAAGTTCACTTGTGTTCTACTTCTGTATAGGTGGAGTTTCAAACTGCTTCAGGTCAGATGATAGATTTGATTACCACACTTGAAGGAGAAAAAGATCTGTCCAAATACACTTTGTTAATGTGAGTAAAAACAATGAAAGATCTCTGCAACTTTATGCTTAAGATAAATGACCAACTTGCTTGTAACTCCTATGCAACCCAGACATTTCCAGTAATTTCCACATCGGCAAGGGAGTCATGCCTGATTTAGATTTCCACAAGAAAACATTAAATGGGCCTCTGCAAAAAAGTGCCATATTTTTAGCATGATATTAAACAATTCATTTTGGGAACTGATGCCAGTCAGTAAAGAGACAGATCCACTGTCTTGCTTTAGATAATGTGATCATAATTACTATAGGAAAACCTGGATTGATCCCGAAGGCACTTAATGAAAAAACTATTAGGGTCCCTTTCTGATCTTAAGCTTTTTCTTATTTAATTCTTAATTTCTTGGGTGTTATTTGATTATTAATATATGTTCCCATCATCTTTTCTATTTGTAACGTTCTTGCTGACTGGTTGTCATCTCATCCAGTTACCATCGCATTGTTCAGTACAAGACAGCCTATTACTCATTCTACCTTCCGGTGAGTATAAATCTCTATCACAGTCAAGGCACGATATAATCCAATATGCTCCTTGTTTCAGTGTTTGAAAGTCATTATATCAGCCTCTTCCTTTTTTGACAATGTCCTGCGTTTAGCCAATATACCTTGTGCCTGAAGTTCGATGTAACGTATTAGCTCCTTGTTCTTTGAGCTATAAGGCAACTAGTATTTATTTGACTAGTCTCTTTTCTTTGATAAATAAATGTTTAAGAAGTCTTTAAAACATGTGGATACCAGTTCATCTTTTTGTGTAGCAATTGTATCATGGTATTATTTTCCTGAAATGGCATTTGATCTTTAGAACATAGTTTGGTCATTGACATTGAAACATTGTCATTTGTTTGACTATTTTCTGATCAAATTCTGGGAATCTACTCAGGTTGCATGTGCAATGCTTATGTCGGGTGGGAATCTAGACAACCATATTGATGTGAAGAACATACTTGTTGAGATGGGGGTCTACTTTCAAGTACAGGTGAAGTGTTGATAAGTGAACAAAAATTGTAATTTAGTTTTCTCTACAGATCATATAGGTGTTTGTGACAAAGCTATAAATTGCAATTGTCTAAGTTAGAGTCGTTTAACTTTCCTGAAATGTGTTAGCTGTGAATAATCAAACTTATTGGCTTAATGATATTTATGCTATTTGTTTGCTTGTTTATTTTTAGAATTTCGATAGGCCTAGGCCTCAGCCTAACTTGGCTTGACATGAATGGAGGGCACGAGTAGGATCCGCAGGAGCAGGAAAGAGGCTTGCTAAGCTGGAGTCTTCGTCGAGAACCACCTGAGGAGGGGGGTGGACCCATCGATCGGTAAACAGAAGTCGCCGATGAAGGTGGTGGTGCTCACTGAGGGTGGGCTGAATCTGCAGGAGCAGCAAAACATGCCGACAGAGCTGGCGGTGGAGCTTACCCCACCACTGAGTGCCATTCTCACTGCGAGGAGTGGACAAAAATTGCCGATGGGGGGTGAGGGAGGAGATGAGGGTCCAACGAGTTCCCTTACAGTGCACAGTGACGTTTTGTTGGGAGACAACAATATAGTAGATTTAGTGGACTCGGCCAGTGATCTATTTCTGTCCGATGAGGAAAACTCTCAACAGCTCTTTTAGGTGTCTAGTGATCACGCACAGGAAGTTGGTTTTGTGCTTGGGGAACATAACTCGGAGGAACAGTTGGACTTTCGAATTCAGAACCCTATCTCTCTAAATTGCTTGTTTTCAAACCAATCATGTGCATCAAATTGGGTGTTTAACATGGTGAAAGATATCCAAGAATTGGTGGGACTGAAGTGCAAAGGATATGAGGAGCAGTTCATGGCACTTCTCATTGTTATTGAAGTGGGTTATGAACAACAAAAGAAAATTGACTCTAAGAAATAGCGTGAACTCAAGAGACTCACTTGGTCAATGAACGTTGAAGGTAGCTCTAGCAGGGATAGATCCAAGGGGAAGGGGTTGGTCATTTCCAAATGAAACAAAAAATTGTCTCTTAGAATGTCCGCGGACTTAATGAGGCTAGTAAGCATCTTCAAATAAGAAACTTGTTGTGAGGGTGGAAGGCGGACATCGTCTGTTTACAGGAGACGAAGTTGAAAGTAATTACTACAAAAATTATTTGAAGCTTATGGAGTTGCGTACATGTGGATTGAGTATTTTTGGCTGCTAATGGGGCCTCAAGAGGCGAGCTGGTGATGTGGGACAGAAGGGTGGTGGAGAAAAGAGAGGAATTTATAGGGTTTTTTACGGCAGCAGGCTCTTTTAGAAGCGTGTTAGATGGTTTTTTGTGGGTCTTTGCAGGTGTTTATGATCCTAATTTAGACAATGATCTTGGGTTATTGTGGGATGAACTAGCTAGTTTACATAGTTGGTGAGATCTCCCATGGTGCATTGGTAGAGATTTTAATGTTAAAAGATTTCCCAGTGAGTGCTTTGGCAATAGAAGAATGCGTCCAGCAATATCAGATTTTTCAGAATGCATCTTTGAGTTGAACTTAATAGATCTACCAATGGTGGGGGTGTATGCACGTGGGCTAATAATCAGACATGGTCTCGACTTGATAGATTCTTAATCTCCTCGAAGTGGGAAATGCATTTCCCAGAGGTTTGGCAAAAAAGATTGCCTCGGTTGTGTTCGGACCATTGGCCCATCATGTTGGATTGTAGTGGGATTCAAAGAAGACGTTGGTATTTCAAGTTCGAAAATATGTGGCTAAATTCAGAAGGTTTCGTGGATAGGGTTAGACAGTGGTGGTCATCTTACCAGATACAGGGTACTCCTAGCTTCACATTCGTGGGTAAATTGAAGGCTCTAAAACATGACTTAAAGCTTTGGAATAGGCAGTCTTTTTGTGACATTGGGGAACTCAAGAACAACAAATTAAGGGATATTCATGAGCTAGAAAGGTTACAAGAGCTTAGGAGTTAGGACTTTTATCTCAAGAGGAATTAGTCCAAAAGCTAGTGCTGGTTGCTGACTTTGATAGGATCATTCTATTTGAAGAGACTTTGTAGTGGCTAAAGTCTAGAGCATTATGGTTAACGGAAGAAGATCGAAGCACTAAGTTTTTCCACAGGGTTGCCAATTCTCATAGGAGATACAACAATATTGAAATGCTGAAAATTGATTCGGTAGATTGTAAGGATGAGCAGAGGATTAACAATCATGTAGTTGGTTTTTCCAAACAACTACTTACTAAGCAGGGGGGTTGGCGGCCTAAGCCTGATGGGCTGGTTTTTTTATTCCATTGGGCATTTAGATGGCAGCAGTTTGGAGAGGCCTTTCTAGTAGGTCGGGTTTTTAAAGTGGTAAGGAAAATGGTTAAAGACAAGACTCCGGGTCCCGATGGGTTTTCTATGGGTTTCTTTCAAACATGCTGAGATGCATTAAAGGATGATGTCATGAGGGTGTTTCAGGATTTTTATTCAACTGGAAAATTTGAAAAAAACCTAAATGCCACTTTTCTCGCTTTGATACCAAAGAAAGTTGGGGCTGTGGAGATTAGGGAGTTCTGGCCCATTAGCCTAGTAAATGTGATTTATAAGACTTTTTCTAAGGTACTTGAGAATCTTCTTAGTGAGGTCATGGAAAATATAATCTCAAAGTCCCAAAATGTTTTTGTAAAGGTTAGATAGATTCTAGATACGATTCTTATTGCCAATGAATGTTTGGACAGTAGACTGAAAGCTAGCTATGCAGGGATCCTTTGTAAGTTAGACATAGAGAAGGCGTATGACCACGTTAACTGGGATTTCTTACATGACCTTCTTGGGAGGTGTGGTTTTGGGGAAAGATGGCAATCATGGATCAATTGTTATATATCTATGGTAAAATTTTCAATTATGACAAATGGAAGCCCAACTGAATTTTTCAATAGCACACGTGGTCTAAGACAAGGATATCCGTTGTCCCCACTTCTCTTTGTTATTGTGATGGAGGCTTTGAGCAGAATGCTCTCAACCCTAGTTAACAATGGGCGTGTGGCCGGTTACTCAATTGGACCCACGGGTGGGGGACTTATTAATATTTCTCATTTATTGTTTGCAGGCAACACTCTTATCTTTTGTGAGGCTGATTATAATCAGATCTGAGTATTGAAAGCACTTATACCTTACTTTGAAACAGTTTCGGGGTTGAAAGTGAACCTAGACAAATCAGAGATGATGCCTATTGGAGGTGTGCAACATATACAACAGTTGGCCAATACTCTACAGTGTAAGATCGCATCACTCCCTATGATATATCTTGGTCTTCTATTGGGGGCAACCTCGAGAGCGGCTTCTTTATGGGATATCGTGATTGAGAAAGTAGAGTGTCGACTAGCAGGTTGGAAAAAAATGTATCTATCAAAAGGTGGTAGAATTACCCTGATCAAGAGTATATTATCTAACATATTAACCTATTTTTTGTTCTTGTTCCCTATTCCAGCAAGTGTGGCCCTTCACATTGAGAAATTATAACGGGATTTCTTGTGGGATGGAATAGGTGAGAAGTTCAAATTCCACCTAGTCAGATGGGAGAAAGTTTGTAGTCATTTCTCTAATGGTGGCCTAAGCATTCGAAATTTGAGAATCCTTAATCGGACATTACTAGGAAAAAGGTTGTGGAGATACCATAAAAAACCTAAAGTCCTATTGAAGTTGGTGATTGAGAGCAAATATGGTGGCATATGAGGGAGATGGTGTACCAATGAAGTGAGAGGAGCTCATAGAGTGGGGTTGTGGAAACATATAAGAAGAGTATGGGGGATCTTTTCTCGCCACACAAGATTTTCGTCTAGGAGAGGGGGTTAGGATGAAATTCTGGTATGATACGTGGTGTGGTAATTGTGCTCTAAAGGATCAATTTCCTGCACTCTTTAGGATTGTAAGTGCCTAAGATGTTTCAGTGGTGGAAGTCATGGGGATAGCGGGGGAACAAATCTAATGGAACATCAATTTTAGCCGGGCAACACAAGATTGGAAAATGGACAGTTTTGCAGCCTTTTTCAGCCTTTTATACTCACTCAAACTGAGAAATCAGCATGCTGATATATTGTGGTGGATTTCTACAAGTAAAGGCTTGTTCTCGGTTCGCTCATTTTATAAGGTTCTTTCACAAGAGCCTCCTACTCTGTTTCCCTGGAAAAGGCTTTGGAGGCATAAGGCATCTCTCAAAGCAGCGTTTTTTATTTGGACCACCTCCTTGTGTAAAATCCTCACAACGGATAATTTGAGGAAAATGAGGGTGATCTTCGCAGACTGGTGTTGCATGTGTAAGAAGGGGGTGAATCTGTGGACCATCTTCTACTACACTGTGAGGTAGCTCGAGGGTTATGGAACAAAGTATTTAGTAGACTAGACTTGGATTGGGTTATGCCTGAGATAGTAGTGATAGTTTTGGCTAGTTGGACAGATCTAAGAGGCAAACAACAGATTAGGGCTGTATGGAAGATGATCCCTACTGCATCATGTGGTGTGTGTGGTAGGAGCGCAATGAACGGACGTTTGAGGACAGAGAGATCAATGAAGGAACTAAAAGCTTATTTTTTAGAACTTTTTGTACTTGAGTCATTGCCGTTAATTTTAATGGCCAAGATTTTCATGATTTTTTTATATCTACTGTTCCTACGTAGTTAGGACATTCTTTGTACTAAACATAGATTTTGCCTATTCTTTTTATTAATATACTATGTTTACTTATAAAAAAAAATATTTTTAGAATTACTCCATAAGGGCCATGTCAGTCATTTTGGAGTGATTGGGGCATGGGTTTTTCAGTCAGTTTCAATTATCTGTATCTTGTTTTCTTTTGTAGGATGATTATTTGGATTGCTTTGGTGATCATGAAACAACTGGCAAGGTGAGATCCAACATGATGGATTTATCCCCAAATATATGGAAGAAATAAATTTCTGGTCCATTTGTTTAATTTGAGTGTTTAATTGAGTCCTTTTTGCTATCAGATAGGAACGGACATTGAAGACTTCAAGTGCTCTTGGTTGTTGGTAAAAGCATTGGAGCTAAGCAGTGAAGAACAAAAGAAAGTGTTATGTGTAAGAGTGGAACTTTCTTTATAACTATCTTCTTTGTTTCATTTCAAGATTGGGATTTATGTGCTTCTTTATAATTTCTGTTTTTAGGATAACTATGGGAAACCAGACCCAGCCAATGTGGCAAATGTGAAGTCTTTGTACAAAGAGCTTGATCTTCAGGTTTGATCTTGATTGTAGAAAGTACTTCAAAATTTACAACCACATCATCAAATTTCATAACTTTTTTAAAACAAATGGTTCAATGTTGAACTTAAACATTGCCTTTGTCATCATTAATCCATGGTGTTTAGCCACTGAATTATTATGGTTCTACTGTCTATACATTCTCTAATCCCAATTTTGATAGGGTGTATTTGTGGAGTATGAGAGTGAGACCTACAAGAAGTTGACAACTACTGTTGAAGCTCATCCAAGCAAAGTAGTGCAAGCAGTGTGGAAGGCATTCTTAGGTAGAATACACAAGATGAAAAAATAGAAAATCAGATAAGAACAGATGTAGACAGAGGTGGAAGATTCAAAACAAATAGATATCTTGTTGTATCATGATACTATAAATCTCCCAAAGGTCATGACTTTTATTTCATCAACGAGTTTCTCGCAAATGCACTTAAGGTAATTCAAGAATAAATTATCCCAATTCAATTAGATCTCCAAATTATTTGTAATCAAGTATTTGAACTACATACCTGGATTGAGTTTACTACCAAAACCAATCGCTTTACCACTTGAGCCAAACCAAAGAGTTCTAAAAAAATTAACCTAATAACGATAGTAAGATGAAGAGAGATATGGAGATTGCTTAAGAAGTTTTACATTTGTTTAGTTCTATTATTCACAACTCATCTTTTGGTTTGTGTGTTGGAACCCATTAAACCAAATTCTGTTTTCTAATATTTTGACTGACATTGTATTGTCCTTAGTAGTTTATCGTCAAAGTCCTCCACTCCAACCCAACTACATAATTAAATATTGAATCTAAGGGCAAGTTGATTTAAATATTATTGCACTCAATCCTAATGAAATAATAAAAATAATTACTTACCTTTAAAAAAACTTGAAATACATTTACTCAAAAGCTCTTGCTTTCTATTTTTATTTTTTTGTAAAACGTTTATCGCAAATTTAAGAATAATTGTACTTATCATCTCCACACATTACACACTATACCTATTTTAATTTTTTTTTCATTTTTACTATAATAAATATATAGTGTATAGATGATAAGTAGAACAACTCAATTAGTTTAACAAGAATAAAATAAAATAAAAAATAATTTAAAAATATGTAAAATGTATAATGTGAGATGATGAGTAGCATCCCTCTAGATCTAATAGATTCATCCCTTCTCTCACTTAGTATATACTTTTAATTTATTCTATTAAATATTAGTTTGCTAAGAAAATAAAGAATGTTATATTAGGATCTCATTATTTAGATGCTCCTAAGTCCTAAGAGACGAAGAAATCCTTGCCCTATCTCTCCATTTTCTCGATCTTTGTTCCTCGCCAACCACACAACACAATTTATATATAAATTAATTATTTTTAAAATATGGAAATTTTTATTTTTAATACAAATTGTGCATGCCGTTGGCCTTTAAATTAAATAAATTAATTAAGGAAGAGCACGCCCTACCCCTTAGCACAAATGTGTTTTAAAAAAAAAAAAAAATTATATTTTTAAAAAACAAAAAATATACTAATATATTAAAAATTATTTCTTTAATTATTAAATAAAAAAATTAATTTAAAGAATGGTAGACTTAAGGCGGCATAGGAGATTTATTCATTAAGGAACCGTGCGTACCCTTCCATGCCAAAAATGCATTCTTCTTACTCTTTTCAACGTTGATGGCTAGCTTTGACTGAGATTATTTCCCCTATTCTTATTTTCCACTAATTGCACGCATTGTATACACATACGAACCACCAGATGCTTGAATGCTATCTAATGATTGAAATTGTTCGACTTTGGACGGCTGGGATTGGAGATTGTTCTGTATTATGTAGGCTCTCAAAGCACCAGATTGAATTTCAAGTTGCACGGATGTCACCGTCGAAGACAAGGGACCAAACAAAGACGCGAATCTCTCAGCTCAACGTCCACCTTAATCATGCAATCACTTAATGCCACGTGTTGAAACTCGTGTTTTGGCCGTTGATTTTTTCAACGTACTTACCGAATCATGTGTTGGACTACCAGAGTGCGACCCCTTCGGATATTCCTCTATTTTTTGTTTCTTTAAAATAACTTTCAGCCTCCACTCATCCAGTAAACTACAATACTGCCATCACTCCCGTGAGAACTCGAATATATTTATTAAAAATAAATACTTTAACCACGTAAAATTTTATAAAAAGAAATTAATAAACTGACGTAATTTGATGTGATATATTATAATATAAATTCATCTTAATAAAATAAAAGAGTGTAAGGAAGTTTACTTACCTCGTATGACATAGATTTCCTCAATTTGAAGTGTCGAATGGGTATTATTAAGAATTCTCATTCTTGCCAACACCCGACCTTGAGGTAAGTAGGTTGAGGCTTTTGCTAATTGTATTAGATGTGTCCTCTTGTTCTCTCAAACTTTTAGTTGAGACTTGCGGTGTTTGTAACTTAACATTATTCTTTTGTGTTTAATTTATTGTTATTTAGTCACGTCAATTTGAGTGTCTTCTCTTAATTATTTACATGATTTATTAGAATTCTATCACTTTAAAATGAGCTTCTTATCGCGTTGAATGTTCTACCCATTATATATCCTTATGGCTAATTTCTTTTATTAGGATGTTGAGGTCCTTTTTCATTTTCAAGATCATATCGCATTGAATCCTAATCTTGCTTCGACTTCAAGTTCAATCGGAATTTGATAACATCTCTCATCCTTGTCTTGTGGAATCTAAAGCTTGTAAAGGTGAACAATTAGTGGCCGATATAAGGCTTCTTTTTGTTATGGAGCTCTTTGATCCTTTGGACATTTGACAATGACATTGTGCAAAGGGCAATATTATAACTATAATGTACCATATCAAATCACGTTAGAAGTAATTTTAATGTGGAGTTAGGAAGATTTTAGCAAAATTAAAACAACAAGACATCTATCAACTTGTTCGTTTGTTAATTAAAAGATAGAATTTTTAGGTCTTGTTTGTTTTCACAATTTATCTTATCTGACTTAATCATTATAACTTTTTTAAATTTTCGTACAAAATAAAATAAATAATTTAATTTTTTTAAATATTAAAATAAAAAAATACATTCTATTAATATTTTATTTAATTTTTAATTTTAATTTCAACTAAAAACAAACGAGGGCGGCATCCAAAAAAACATGAGAATGTGCTAAGCACAGGCAGGTTAGTAAAAGAAAGACAAGAAAAAGGGAAGGTGATGTGTGCAGCTTTCACTGTCAGTGCATGCATCAATAAATTAGGTAAAAAGGCTATACACAAAATATTCTCAAGAAGTAATATTCTCAATAAATAATGGCAAACTACGAAATTTATACAAAATATCGCCCCATTTATGGTTGTCATTTGAGTTCAATCTTGAGTTCTTAACACACTCACACGCACTCGCGCACGCCGGTTGCTGTTTCTGTTATTCTTAAAACTCTCTCTCTCTCTCTGGGAAAGCTCAGCGTGGGGTGTCAATGGCGGATCTGAAGTCAACCTTTCTGAAAGTATACTCCACCCTGAAATCGGAGCTCCTTGAAGACCCTGCTTTCGAGTGGACCGATGAATCTCGGCAATGGGTCGAGCGGGTACGTCGCCTTTTCCATCTCATCTTCCTTCTTACTTGTCATCATTTTGCTTTCTCCTCATCCAAATTCTTCTTATTTGTCTAAAATATCTGTTTTTGGTTCGGATTGGTTGGTATTTGAAATATCTTTTGATATTTCATTGTTTTAATGGTTCTTGTGAACTTTCTTTGTAATGGTATTCGGTATTCACACTCATGCTTGAAGACAAGAAACAAAGCAGGGCTCGCATGACAATGGTTCTGGTTCCGATGACTAATATGAGGAAGACAAATTGGACTTCAAAAAAAAAATCGTAGATTTAACTTCAAAATGCATAGGTTGCGTTTAGTTGTAGCAAAGCTACTTTTAATTCAGCTCACCCCAGAAATGGAAGTGAAAAGCTAAAAGATATAGAAGTATATGCCATCCCAGAAAATTCTTATAAAAATCGAACGGGGTGCCCTTCATAATCACATTTATTGATTTCTGCTCAGCATTTAAAGAGTTACCTTTGTTCTTTTACAAATCTTAATAACCACTTTTACAAACAGTTGTGGGGTTCGTAAAAACTTTTATCTGTGCCTTCGATTTATACTTAGATCTAAGTGCATAAATCTACAATCAGACTCTCTCTCTCTCTCTCTCTCTCTCTCTCTCTCAAGAGTATGATTGCGGGTGCATTTAAGTCAGTTTTTTTTTTTTTTTTGGGGCTTATTGTTGGTTTCCTGACTTTGTTAATTCTCACCGTTTCAGATGCTGGATTACAATGTGCCTGGAGGTAAGAACTGAGCATATCTGTAGTTTTTTTGAACAATTCTCTATGAAATGAAATGAAATAGCACTATTAAAGAAAATATTTTGAAGACAGCTAAGGATTGTACTTTATCTCGCAGGGAAGTTGAACAGGGGCTTGTCCGTTATTGACAGCTACAAATTGTTGAAAGAAGGAAAGGAATTAACTGAAGATGAAATTTTCCTTGCTAGTGCTCTTGGTTGGTGTATTGAATGGGTATGAAAATAAAATCCTCTCCAATTCAAAGATTATTTATGTGGATATAATTTTTTTTGACTAAAATCTTCATTCTGTTGGTACTATACGTACTAACTGATAATTTTTTGTAACAAAATTTGCAGCTTCAGGCATATTTTCTTGTTCTTGACGACATCATGGATAACTCTCACACGCGGCGTGGTCAACCTTGCTGGTTCAGAGTGCCAAAGGTTTATAACAACACTGAACATGTTCTGGTTTACTTCAGTTATATTTTATGGTTGCTATCTTTGGTGAAGAGATTAACTCGGGTGATCATTATTTTCTAGGTTGGTTTGATTGCTGCAAATGATGGGATTCTACTTCGAAACCATGTCCCTAGGATTCTTAGGAACCACTTCAGAAATAAGCCTTACTATGTAGATTTGCTTGACTTGTTTAACGAGGTAATTGACTTCTACACATTTTGCTTTACTGGTTCTCACTCAGATTTTATGCTAAAAATTTAGTTACGTTGTAGGTGGAGTTTCAAACCGCTTCAGGACAGATGATAGATCTGATTACTACTCTTGAAGGAGAAAAAGATCTGTCCAAATACACATTGTCACTGTGAGTGAAACCTATTAATGATCTATGCTAAGAGAATAACGTCTTTGCATCTTTGTGTTCAAGATAAGTACCCAACCCATATGAAACTCCTAAACTACCCAGGCAAATGCTCACTGATATCTTCATCATCCAGGGAGTCACCAAGCCAGGTTTAAATTTCCACAAGAAAATAGTAAATGAATCTGTGACGAAGGTTGTTATATTTAGCATGATATTGAGAAATTCATTTTAGGAACTGATGCTTGTCAGTACGGTGACAGATCCATCTGTCTTGCTTTAGACAATATAATCATGCCTGCATCTCCCTTACCACAGGAAGTTGGAAGCGTACACAGCCTGAATTCTGGACTCCTTAATAAATTAGTTATATAGATCTCTTTCTGATTTTTATATTCATTTAAGCAGCACTAAACCCTGTTTCCGTTGCTGTTTTCATCTCTTTTCTTTATGTAATCTTCTTGCTAACTGGTTGACATCTGATGCAGTCACCGCCGTATTGTTCAGTACAAGACAGCCTATTACTCATTTTACCTTTCGGTGGGTATAAACATTTATGACTGTTAAATCACCGATTTTAGCATGCATTCAACATGATCTTTAGAAATCTTTTTTTTTGTAGTGTATTCTTGACAGACATCATATTAGCTTGCATCTTTGTAGCTCTTTTGGCATTGCCCTGTTTTAGCCCCATAAACTTGGTGTCTGGTGTTCCAGATAACATATTAGGTCCCTGTTCCTCTACGTATTGACATCTCTGACCTTTGCTTAAAGCAATATTGACATTATTTGAGATTTCTTCTGACCATGTCCATACCAGTTATATTTTGGCATAGTGGCTGTATAATAATACTATACTTTGCAATGAATTTTTTTATCTCTAAGAGTTAATTTGGTCTTTTGGCATTCAAAACTTCTCATTTGGTCGACTTTTTTCTGTTCAAATTCTCTGATTCAACTCAGGTTGCATGTGCATTGGTTATGTCGGGTGAGAATCTAGACAAACATATTGATGTGAAGAATATTCTTGTTGAGATGGGGGTCTACTTTCAAGTACAGGTAAAATGTTTCTGAGTTGATAAAAATTAAAATTTTGTTTCCCTCTACAGCATATGTTGGAAACTGATATAACAAACCGTTTGATTTCCCTTATCTGACCTTTTGGGTTTGAGGACAGAGTAAATCAGATAATTGCTTTAGGTGAGGTTTTATAAATATTCCGAACTCCATTAGTTATGAATAAGAAAAGCCCTATTAGCTCAATGATTTTTTTCGATCATTTATTTGTTTATTTTTGTTATTTTATTTTAAATCACTCCATCAGGGCTCATTCAGTTACTTCAAAAACTAAAAAGTCAGTGGTGGGGTAACATTTATTTATATCCTCAGGTGTATATCACTTGTTCATTTCAATAATCTGTCTTGTCTTTCCTTTTTGTAGGATGATTATTTGGATTGCTTTGGTGATCCTGAAACAATTGGCAAGGTGAGAACCAGAATGATGGCTTTATCCATGAAGTTTTTGAAAAACTCACTTTCTGGTCCATTTCATTTAGTTCGAGTTTTCACTTGACACCAGATAGGAACAGACATTGAAGATTTTAAGTGCTCCTGGTTGGTGGTAAAAGCATTGGAGCTAAGCAATGAAGAACAAAAGAAAGTGTTATATGTAAGAGTAGAACTTTCTTACTTTATGCCTATCGACTTGGGTTCCTTCACAATATTGGGGTTAATTTGCTCATTTGTAATGCTTGTTTTCAGGAGAACTATGGGAAACCTGACCCAGCCAATGTCACAAAAGTGAAGGCCCTCTACAAAGAGCTTGATCTTCAGGTTTGAACTTGATCATATAAAGTTAACTCGGAATATTTAAGCAGAGCATAAAATTCCATAACTTGTATTAGTTTGAAGGAAAACAAACGTGTTTTTGTTTGCTTTTCTCCTATCAAGGAAATCAAAGTTATTTATTCGCTTATCAAATTTATTCCATGGTATTCAGCCATTGAATGTTTTAGTCTGTGATCTATATCTTCTTTGATCCCAATTTCATAGGGCGTATTTGCTGAGTATGAGAGTAAGAGCTATCACAAGTTAACGGCCTCTATTGAAGCTCATCCAAGCAAAGCAGTGCAATCAGTGTTGAAGTCATTCTTGGGTAAAATATATAAGAGGCAAAAATAAAGAATCAGTCAGGAAAAGGTTGGAAGACGAAGAATTTTCCCACTTTTGATCTTGATATGTATTTCTATGTTTCCATGGGAAGAGGAATAATCTTGTTGTATCGTGTTCTTGTAAACATTTTTTTGCTGTTGGTTTCGTTAGTTTGGTTTCCAATCCCAATAAACACTGGTGATTTTTCACTTCCAATATGTGTTGGCCATCTGTGAGTACATCATAATGCAATACATATATAAGACTGGAAATGTGTGAATAATTTCTGATGATCGTAAACCATGCAAAAAGTCCCCCTAGTTATTGATATAAATGGCAAGAGTTCTTGTTAGCTCTAGCTGCCCTATTTGGATATTAAGTTGAGTTGAAATGAATTGAATTCTTTATAAATAGTAGTGAGTTGAGGTAGTAGAGTGAGTTTTGTGGAGCTCACCTAAGATGAGTTTAGATATGTTTGGATGTTAAGATGACTTAAGGTATATTTATGAGAAGTTAAAAAAAGTTATGAGTCCCGTGTGTAAATAAGTGTTAAGCTGAAAAAAGTTATGGTCCCACGTGTAAAAGAGGTTTTGAGTTGAAATGAGTTTAGCAATTTCAAAATTGAGTATTTAGATATTAGACTCAGCTTAAAATTATACTGAGCTGAATTTATTTTAGTCGTGTCTAAGTTCCAAATTGGTTAGAATCAAGTTAAAATTGTTGGCTTGTCATTCTTAAAAAAATACCAACCAGTTCAGTGCTACACTTGAGAAGAGAAAATCCACAACCTCTACATGATGACCATCCGAGTTAATATTACTAGGCATATATATTGCTCAAAAATAGAAACTCAGAGAGATAGAGAGATGGCACACTCCAGTGCCCAGAAAACCCCTTGAGAATCTCCACGATCACTTTCAAGGCATCTTCTTAACACGTTGTTGCGAGCTTTCAGGGGAATCTCGTGTTCCCCACCTCCAGATGATGGATAATGGATACCTTCATGCATGTCAATCAGGATTCCTTACGGTTGCTGGGACAATAACAGGAGTAGTGACTCCATAAGAGAAAGATAATGACATGGGTGACTTTATAAGAGAGAGAAATAAAGATGCGAGTCTCAAAATTGGGTCCATCTGCATGAAACAGGAATTTCCTCGGCCACACAGCTAGACGATCCCACGATCCATCTCTGTCACCCTCTCTCTCTATAAGTTTCCACTGACTGGCGTTCATAGAATCATGGCTCAGTTACAGAAATAATGGAACCCCCGGTCCTAAGGAACTGAAATGTAGGCGCAAGGTGTATTGAATCAAAAGAAAAATTCTCCTTACTAAACTGAGGAGGTTATTATCCATCAATTTTTTAAAATATTTATTTTAAATAAAAAATCAAAATAATCCATTTTCAATTAGGTTAATTTGGTTACCATCACAAAATATAATAAATAATTTAATTTTTTAAAATTTTAAAATAAAATTAATATTAATAAATTATATTATAATAATATTTTATTTAATTTTTTATAAAATATTTTATTTCACCTCGTCTAAACTGTATAATCAAACTAGGGCTAAGAGCTGATGCCACAATCCTAAAAACATGTTAATTTTTCTGAACACTCAAGACTCTCCCTGTGCTCCCAATTCGGTTAGGGCCTCTGAATCTCACCGGTTTGAGTTATGACACCATTCACAATCCTCTCGACCTGACCAAATACTTGGCAAGTTTGCGTTGGGCTTCCGTTTGCTTTCAGTCCTGACTCCTATCATTTTATCTCAATCTAAGACCTGAATAATAAAAAGAAATATTTTAGCACTAAAGAGATCTACAAAAATAAATTTATAAATTATATATAATTTGATATAATATGTTATAGTTAATTTTATTGTAAAGTAATTTTATAATAAAAAAATAATATTTACAATCTTAGAGTGTGTAATCTCCGCATACTTCTTTTGAAAGAAAGTGACGATTACTATTAAAAAAATAATTTTTTTTAAAATAAATTTTAAATATATCCAATTTATTTTAAAAGAATACGACATTACATTCCAAAACTTTATAGCATTACGCCAACATGTAAATTTTTTAATAGTTTGAGGGTACCCTTTTTTATTTTTATTTTTAACATGGGTCTTGAGGTTTAAATCCATTTCCAATAAAAGAAAATGAAAAATAATACTTGTAGTTATGAGTGTGTAAGATCTGTGCAATCCTTTTAAAAAATGAATAATTATGAGACTCATATGAAAAAAAAATTAATTTTTTAATAGTAAATTTTATTCTTTTTTAAAGTAATTGCACGGCGTTTAAAATTCCATTACAGTCGTCAAGGTGGCCACCCAACATGTAATTTTTTTAAAACATATTTTTTAACCTTTTAAAAAAAACAAAATCAGTAGATTTATTGGCGGATACCCTCAGTGGCCTTAGCATTTGGCTACTGCTTTAGAATGAGCAGTTCAATACCAATTTTCTTTCTAATAATTGAACGAGGAACATATATAGTTTCTTCTTCAATCAAATATGGCGTCTAAAAATAAGTATTTGACCATTAAACCACTACCCAGATACGTTTCTAACCGAAAAACCAAACAACCAAACCTAGGGGGTGAGGCCTGAGAAGAAGAAAACACCATTTTCACTTAGAAACAAGGAAAAACAATTAATAAATAATGAGAGAGAGAGAGAGAGAGAGAGAGAGAGAGAGAGAGAGAGGAGGCCGAAGGTTGGATGAAAACAACTATTTTTTTTTGGAAAATACTTCACATTGATTACATAAAAATAAATCTACAAACTGACATGGCTTGACGTGGTATATCAGATTGTAAAGTTACTTTTATTGTAAAATAGATCTAATGACTTTCATAAAATCACGTCAGTTTGTAAGTTTACTTTTGTGTAATTTCTTTATGTCTGTAACAATTTTATTTTTTTATTTTTTATTTTTATTTTTTTTTCTGCCGTATAGACAGTCTAAACTTTTTTCCTAATTTATAGAGAGGTTGATGCAGTATTTTTCATAAGTTTAAGTCAAAATTTGGAGGGAGTCCCCTCCTTCTCTGAAGGGTAAGGTGTTGTTTTCTCTATTTGTGACAAAGGAGTGTCTCTTGGGCGATTCAAGTATGTAGAGTTTTACATGCAGGAAGATTTGACTAGCCTATGGGAAGGACTCAGCCTCACTAACCAGGAAAGGAAGGAGGTTCTTCTTCCTCCATCAGTTCTAGACAAGGTTGAAAGAAAAGGGAGGTGCTGTCTTTTTGCTTTGATAATAGCAGACAAGATTGTGAATAGAGAGGCTTTCAAAACGTCTATGTCAAGGATTTGGAAGATTGAAGGATGGATACAGTACAAAGAAGTTGGTGAGAACAGATATTTGGAGGAATTTCAATTTGAAACAGACAGGCAGAGGGTGATCACAAGGAGGTCGTGGTCTTTTGATCAATGGCTAGTCTGTCTCCAGGAGTTTGAGGGTCACATACCACGAAATGATCTCCCTTTCAAGAAGGAAGTTATCTGGATCCAAGTTCATAACATGGCTTTGGCATGCATGACACAAGAAGTAGGATTTCAACTTGGTGAAAGTATTGGAAAAGTGCTAGAGGTTAATGCAGACAGTAGAGGTTTTGGATGGGGTAAGTATCTAAGGTTGAGAGTAAAGATCAACATTACAAAAGTACTAGTTAGAGGTAAATTTCTGACCATGGAAGAGAAGCAAGTGTGGGTTCATTTTAAGAATGAAAGACTTCCAAATGTTTGTCTTCAATGTGGTGTGATTAAGCATCCTAAGAAGTTATGTTCCAACATGAAACTAGCAAGAGTTCAGATGCTATCCAGCCTTAGTATGGATTCTGGTTACATGCTCTCCCAGCAAAAACCAACGGCAGTAATGAAAAGAAGTATGGTGGGGACACAGCACAACCACCACAGGAGGAGTAATGAAAAGAAGTTTGGTGGGGACACAGCACAACCACCACAGGAGGAGTAATGAAAAGAAGTATGGTGGGGACACAGCACAACCACCACAGGAGGAGAAACATCCATGGAACTTAGGCAAGAGGGACAATGATGAAGACAAAAAAGGCAAGTCAGCAGTATAGACACATATTAAGGAAGCAATAAAGGAAGACATTGTTATTAAGGAAAGTCAGAATCATATAAGGAAGGAAGCGGATCATATGGAAATTTCAAACCAGAAGGTGGAGGGAGTTTGCAAGGCAACAGTTGCCCCAGTTTTTCACTTCTTTAATCATGCAGATGATGCTACTATGGATGGCTAGCCCTATCAATGCGACTTGTTATGAAGAAGGAAGGTCTCATGGAAGATATGGAAAATTATGACCAAAAGAAAAGGGAGAGCACAACTTTTAACAATCACACAGAATCATCCCTCGTATCCCAAACAAACTCTTTAGATACTTTTTGTTTGATCAAATTCAATTGCTAGAAACGTCCAAAAAACAAGCAAGCTGGAAGAGGAGAGTATAGGACAAATTCTTTGCTGCTTTTACTAATGATATAGGCAAGAACTTGGATTACAATGGTGCTAAAAAAAGTGAATATAATGTTACATTGGAAGAATACTCTACTGATGATGTTATTAGAAAACAAAAGGTTGAGAATATGGCTGATAGATGTTCAAATTGTGAAGAGTTGGTGGAGGCTGTCACGCAGCCCCACCAACAACCATGAATTGCATAAATTGGAACTGTCTAAGGCTTGAAAACCTTCAGACAGTTAGAAATCTCCACCTTATGGTGAAGAATAAGGTCCCAAGTTTTATTTTTCTCATTGAAACTAAATACATGAGGAACAAGGTTGAACAGATTAAGAAGTCGTTGACTTATGAGAATACTTTTGTAGTGGAGAGTAGAAGACTTAGTGGGGATCTTGCTTTTATGTGGAGGGATGATGTTAATGCTAAACTAGAGTCCTACAGCCAAAACCACATCTCATTAAGAGTTCACAATGCTTGTAAGGGAAAGGACCTGATATTGATAATCTTTTATGAAAATCCTTTGGCGGTTAAAAGTCTTGAAAGTTGGCTACTTCTCAAAGTAATCAAACCTGCGAGACATGTGTGATCGATGTGTGTGGGAGACTTGAATGAGATTCTTCATAATAATGAGAAGAATGGGGGAGGAGTGAGATCCTACAAACAAATGAAGGAATTCAGACTGACAGTAGAAGATTGTGGTCCGAGTGATTTGGAATTCCTGGGTAACAAGTTTATATAGTGCAATTATAAACATGGTAAAATTTTCAATAAAGAAAGTAATCATAGAGCCTTTGAAAATTATATTTGGAATGATATGTTCACAACCACTGATATTTGCACCATGCCAGCTCAAAGTTCTTCTCATTTCCGACAACAATCAGATTTCCTGCAGCAGAAGGGATAAGCCATTTGGATATATTACCCTACTTGGAGGGAGTGAATTGGAGGAGGCAGATACTCCGTGCCCTTATAATCAATGAAGAAGACAATTCATGAGCGATCCTATTCTTTGCAGCTGCGTCTCATTTTTGTAATAATAAAAGCTATTATCACCGACAATGGATCCCGAATGTGGGTCCGATTGTTTTTTAATTTCTTAATTTTTACTTAATAATTAAAGAAATATTTTTTAAGTGGTGTTATAATTTTTTTTAAGAAATATTTAAAAATATAAAAAAATGATTAAAAATAAATCAAATATTTTTTTAAAAAAATCTTCTCACGATGAGTCTCGTGCAACGGCTCATAACAATATATATAAATATGGAAAAAACTACCTTGGGAGTTGGGAATCTCTCCCCCTATATTTCTTACTAATTTTGATTATGTATTATATTTTTAAAAAAATAACAATATATTTATAAATATATTATTGATATAATTTGATTTATAAAATAATTTAATTTTAAAAATTTTATATAAATTATATTTTATCATATTAATAATATAAATTATATTTCAACATTAATTTATAAGTACGATTACTCATTTATAAATAATAAATACAAATAAATTTTCACCTAAAATATATAACAAAATACTTTAAGACTCGAATTTAGTTTTTGAAGAAGTGTCCTGGACTCCTGAATAGTTTTTTATTTTTTATTTTTTTTATTTAATGATTAAAAACATATTTTTTATTAATATTATGAATTTTTTTATTTTTTAAAAAATAAAATAAAATAAAATAAATAAACCTTTTTAACTTATTCGGATGAGTTTTCATCCTAAAAGTGGACACAGCACCACTCAATATATAAAAGAAAAATATAGTTGCAAGCATAATTGTGCACTAATCTGTGTACTAATGTGATGTGATTGATCAAAAAGTAAATTTTATTGAAAACAGTGTTAATTTAAATTTTAAGTATGAATAAATCAGTATTGGTACACGGATTAGTGTGCAACTGTGCTTACATGTAGCAAAACTCATATATAAATATTGACTTGCTTAAGGAGTCTAGAGACATACTTTCGAATCATACTTAAAGTTGGACCAGAACAGGCGTATCATATTAAATGTGATAGCTAACACACCAACCACCATATTTAATTGGAAAATTCTCTCTCCTCTTAAAAAAAAAAAAAAACTATTCTCTCTCCTCAATTCTTTGGCCAGACAATCATATAAAGTGTCTGGTCCAGCAAAATACTTGCATTATTTAAAGAAATTAATTACAATTTTACTTCTTGATTTCATTTGTTTATAGACCCAATTACTCATTCACTCTTGAATCAAATCCAAATCCATATCTAAATTTGTCTCATTTCAAATTTTATTATTTATGAGATTTATTATTTTTTTTAACTTTTTATAAAAAATAATAAACTCGTATCAACTTATTTTATATATTTCAACTTAAAAAAGTTAAACTCATCTCAATCTGAAAAAAGTTAAATCTTTTTACATCTTTGTCATATTTTACATCCTTCAAAATTAAAACCATATAAATTTTATATCCCTCTAAATAAATATTTTAAAACTTATTTTGTTGTGAATTTTTTTCTTGATTTAAACATAATTATTTAAAAAAAACTTATTTTAACAGATTATATTTAAAGATAGGGTAGTGATAGGGTTACTATCTTATTACTAGTTACGAAGGATTTCAAGTTTTTTAATTTTTTATTATTTTTTTAATATTCTTAATCATTTAAAAAAATTAAAAAAAATATATAATTTTATGAGTAATTATTTTTTTAATCATTAAGTAAAATAAAAAATTAAAAAAAAATAAAATATATAAAAAATAATAAATAGATAGAATTCTATCATTTTCTTTGGAGATAAATTGTGCACAAACATCTTAGGAATATAAATATGCTCTTGGGAAACGTGAAATTTGCTCCATAATTAATTTAATCAACAGCAAACGTGACCACCATAAACTAATAATTTATGTGATTTTTTTTGTTTAATTAATTCCATATAATAACGGAGTCGTGACGGATTACGAACGAAGCCATCAAAGTCAATAAGTCCAACATCCTACGCGCAGTAACAGATTGAAAATACAGAACACAGAGGACGAAAGCAGAGAAAAGTTGCCAAGCTTTTCCAAGTCAATAACCCACAACTTTTTCGATTTCTTTTCCCCGGAATTAAATAAATCCAATCGTCTCTCTGATTCTTTGGGTTTTATTTTTTTTCCCTTTTCGGGGTTGGTTTTGTTTTCTTCTCTTGCTCTGCAATTTCCTGAGTTTCCTTCGTTCTTTCCTCTCTTTCGATCCTAATAAAGTTCCATCTCAAATTTTTTGTGCTCTGTTTCTGAAATTTTCGTTCGTTCTATTCTCTTCGTGTTTACATTCCAATCGATAAAAATCTTGATGGTCAAAGCCAGCAATTTTCGCAGCATTATACGTGCAAAAAGACTACCATTTTCTCCTGCAGTTTTATCTTTTTAGGTCATTATTCAAATTCCCGGTTTCTTTTGAACTCTGCTTTAATGTTTTGTTCGTCAATGAAGAACCCTCAAGTCCCACATTTACACAAATAATATCTCTTTTATCTGTAATAATTCTACAAATCTCCTTTTGATCTTACATATATAAAAAGAATGAAGCTTTTGGTGCGTGTTATCGAGGCTCGGAATTTACCGGCAATGGATTTGAACGGGTTAAGTGATCCGTACGTGAGGTTGCAGCTGGGGAAACAGAAGGCGAAGACCAAAGTGGTGAAAAAGAGCTTGGATCCCCTGTGGGACGAGGAATTCGGGTTCCGGGTCGACGACTTGAATGAGGAGCTACTCGTCTCTGTTTTGGACGAGGACAAGTACTTCAACGACGACTTTGTCGGGCAGCTCAAGGTGCCGGTGTCCCGGGTCTTTGATTCGGACGACCAGTCGCTTGGTCCTGCTTGGTACTCTCTGCAACCAAAGAATAAGAAGTCCAAGAACAAGGACTGTGGTAATGTTCGATTTCTTTTTGTTCATTGCGGTCTTTTAAGTTTTTGATGTCTTCCCGTAAGTAAGTTGCTATGCTGCTTGTTTCAAGCCTGCAATTCGCTCTTCGTGGTAATGCTGTTTTTTATGTTTGTTTAATTTTGTAGCTATTGACTGCTTAAGTTTTCTCTTTCTTTTCAATTGCTATGCTTTGAGGTTTTAAAGGCAGCATTTGGGTATTTTTGGAATTGTGAGCGTTCTTTATTTACTTTCCTGTTTTGGTGGAGAAAAATTTAATTGCATCACTTATTTACAATACCCAGGCCAAAGTGTTGTCATGAAAAGGATAATCTGCTTCTGTATTTTGAGTTCAGAATTGGATTGCACCACTTAATTTTCGGTAATTCTTTTGTTAAAATGAAATATAGTTCCATGGACTGGAGTTAAGAATTCAAATCCTAACATGGTTGAAGTAGTCTCTTAGGTAGTCTTTAACTCACTCGAGGAAAGTAATATTGTCATGATATTTTCCTGCAGGAGAAATTCTTCTCAAAATATATTTCTCTCAAAATAATTCATTCTTGGATTTAAATGGCTATGGCGATCATGGTTCACAAGTGAGACAGCATGCAGATGAAACAACTGATTCACCTTCGAGGTCTTTCAGTGGCCCACTGGACTCACCTTCTGCAGTGAGACTTGAAGAAGTTGCATCCTCTAAGGAAGATAAGTCTGGTGCACAGAAGACCTTTGCTGGCCGAATAGCTCAGATGTTCAATAAACATTCAGGTGCAGCTTCTTCGTCCACCTCCAGTAGAACCATTGACATGTTGGAGCCATCTGAAACGTCTGTATCTGATGTTTATGAGAACAAGTCCGATGATCAGTCTTCTTCCGATACATTTGAAGAATTGATGAAGACGATGGAGTCAAAGGATCAAGATAGTGAAATTCCAATCAATTTACCTGGAGGAGTGCTTCTTGACCAATTGTATCAGATTGCACCTGCAGACCTGAACTCTCTACTATTTACACCTAATTCAAGTTTTTACAAATCATTAGCAGATCTGCAGGGATCTACAGAACTGCTAATAGGGCCTTGGAAATTCGAAAATGGTGGTGATAGATTGAAAAGAGTGGTTAGTTACATTAAGGCTGCGACTAAATTAATCAAGGCTGTGAAAGCTACTGAGGAGCAAATGTATCTGAAAGCTGATGGGAATTCTTTTGCAGTTTTTTCAAGCGTGAGCACTCCTGATGTCATGTATGGGAACACTTTTAAGGTAGAAGTGCTCTACTGCCTTACACCAGGGCCTGAACTGCCATCTGGAGAACAATCTTCCCATTTTGTAGTATCATGGCGAATGAATTTTCTACAAAGCACCATGATGAAAGGAATGATAGAAAATGGAGCCCGTCAAGGTTTAAAGGAGAATTTTGAGCAGTATGCTGGTTTACTATCTCAGAGTGTTAAGCCTGTCGACTCTAAGGAACTTGGGTCGAATAAGGAACAGGCTTTGGCATCACTACAGGTGGAGCCCCAGTCAGATTGGAAGTTAGCTGTACAGTACTTTGCTAATTTTACGGTAGTTTCTACAATTTTTATGGGATTGTATGTGCTTGTTCACATCTGGCTGGCTACACCCGGCACAATTCAAGGGCTCGAGTTTGTTGGGCTTGACTTGCCAGATTCAATTGGTGAATTCATAGTATGTGGTGTCCTGGCTCTTCAGGGCGAACGGCTACTGAGGATGATTTCGCGCTTCATGCAGGCGAGAGTGCAAAAAGGTAATATCACCTCGATAGTTGCCCTTTTTTATTAGTGAAAAACCTAGCAAAAAAAAAAAAGAATATCACCCCTCTCCAGCTGAGTCTCTGAGGTGTCTATAATCAGTCTATATTGTCAGTGGTACTAAAAATGCCATAAGTAAATATTTGAAGCAGAGAGCTGAACGCTCTATTTTTTTTTTCTCTTTCAATTACTGCTCTCACTGTTTCTGCATTTTCCGTTTCTTGCATTTTAGCATTTGGAGGACTCTTCTATGTCTCAACTGCCTAAAGACCTTATTGCCTTGAATCTGTATCTCTCTATGACATTATTTCTTTCATTTTGAATATGACTTATTTTCTTTGTGTATCCAAATTAAAAGGCAGTGATCATGGAATCAAAGCACAAGGAGACGGCTGGTTGCTAACTGTTGCCTTGATTGAAGGAAATAATTTGGCAGCCGTTGATTCAAGTGGGTCCTCTGACCCATATGTTGTGTTTACTTGTAATGGGAAAACTAGAACGAGCTCAATCAAGTTCCAGAAATCTGATCCTCAATGGAATGGTGAATATTATTTTCTTCTGCATCATTGTTCTGTTCATATCGTTAGCTCTTATATTCTGTTACAGTGTGGATCTTACAGTAGTTGGATAATCTTTATCTAAATATGTTCTGAATCTGAATTTTCACATGTTTGTTTTTCTTTTTGTTACCTTGTTGCTTTTTGCAGAAATATTTGAATTTGATGCAATGGATGAGCCTCCTTCTGTACTGGACGTGGAAGTTTATGATTTTGATGGACCTTTTGACGAAGCTACATCTCTGGGGCATGCTGAAATAAACTTTCTGAAAACTAATATATCAGCTCTAGCTGATGTGTGGATTCCCCTTCAAGGAAAGTTAGCTCAGGCATGCCAGTCCAAGCTTCACTTAAGAATTTTCTTGGACAATACTAGAGGTGTGAATGTTGTTCAAGAGTACCTAAGTAAGATGGAGAAAGAGGTGGGGAAGAAGGTACATGCCAATTCGGCTTTGGAAATCCACATTGCTATGTGCATTTTTGTGTGTTTTTTAAGCGTTACACTTGGCTTGCTTACTTCTATTACTAATTTCAATTAAAACTTTTGTAGATAAATGTACGGTCTCCTCAAACAAATTCAGCCTTTCAAAAACTCTTTGCGCTTCCACCAGAGGAGTTTCTCATTAATGACTTTACCTGTCACCTCAAACGGAAAATGCCGCTGCAGGTGCTGTTGCCATGATTTAATCATGCTGAAAGTTTAAGATTACACACTTCCTTTAAACCATTTTAATCTTTAAGCTGTAGCTGGAAAAATTAAATGTTGCCATCTTGCCTTTCTTGAGTTTAACTGATGCAGGCTTCCAAAGTTATATCTCATCAACTTGCAGTTGTTTCTTTGCAGGGTCGCCTATTTCTATCAGCAAGAATAATTGGGTTTCATACAAATTTATTTGGACACAAGACAAAGTTCTTTTTCCTTTGGGAGGATATAGAAGATATCCAAGTTGTTCCACCTACTCTGTCATCAATGGGGAGTCCAGTTGTTGTCATGACTCTCCGGCCAGGCAGAGGTATGGATGCCAGGCATGGGGCAAAGACGCAAGATGAGGAAGGCAGGCTGAAGTTCCACTTCCAGTCCTTTGTGTCCTTCAATGTAGCACATAGGTAACTAAATAAAAGAGCATCTTATAATGGAACATGCTCACTTCTTTAAGCTAAAGTGAAGTTCTCAAATTACATTTTTCCTCAGCTCTATCATTTTTTTTTGTTAGATTATATTAATTTTGCTATCCTATTTGGCCTTTTTTGTATCGGGTTCTAGCTCCTTAATCTAGACTTCTATTAAGTGTTTTTCACTCACACACTTCTTGATACATGCCTGCATGACTTGACCATTCTTAATGATTTTATGCCCTATGGTTGTCGTTCATAAAAAATGCTCTAGGGTTGTCATTTGTGTGCTTCCTGTAACTTCTATCAAGTTCATTCACTTAAAGTCATGGCCCTGCTCATTCTATGGCCATCTTGTCCTTATGAACTTCCATTCTCTACTAGAGCTTGCTTCAACTTCTACTCAGCCGCCATAAATTCCATTGCATTCAATGGGTATATTGTTTGATCTGCTTAGTTAGCAACCACATCGTACTTTATAATGTTGGATATCTACACTAAAATTAGATACTAGAAGATGTATATTTAAAACGATCTGCACCCATTATCTCTTATCAGAATCGTCTTTCTGTCATTTCCCAAGTCATGCTTAGACTGTATTGATGATCTCCTTTCATTGTCTTGAAATGCTGAAGAAGGCTTAACTTATTGATGCATGCTTAATTAGTAAGTGAATAGCATCTGAAGATAAAAAAGGAAAAAGAATATTAGAAGGATTCAATCTCTGATTTTGATTTGAAGCATTTGATGGTGCTCAATAGGACAATAATGGCTTTATGGAAAGCTAGATCTTTGAGCCTTGAGCAGAAGGTGCAAATAGTAGAAGAAGAATCTGAAGCCAAAAACCTCCAAACTGAAGAGGGTGGGTCCTTCTTGGGCCTTGATGATGTCAGCATGTCTGAGGTTTATTCTTCTGCTCTATCTGTCCCTGTAAGCTCTCTCTCTCTAGTTATATATTTGTAAATATTTTATAAAGATGCAGTCAAATGTGTGGTTCTTAGGAATAGATCTCTTCTTATTTAGCTTTTCCACTAATACCCATGCTGCGCCTCAGAAAATGAAGATCCCTCAATTTCCTTGATTCCTTCTAGAGATTAGTGTTTGTGTGTGTGAGCAGATATGTGTGCAGGAGCATGAGTGCGCACAACCCAACCCTTGCTTATCCCTTTTTTTTTTTTTTGTTCTTTTTCTTAAAAATTCTAGTCTTAAATACTGTACGTCTTCCCTTAATGTCTGACCATCAAGTTTGTTTGCTGGTGATTTTAGGCGAGTTACTTTGTGGAGGTATTCAGTGGGGGAATTCTGGACCGTAGAGTAATGGAGAGGGCTGGTTGTCTTAACTACTCTTACACCCCATGGGAATTGGAAAAAGGTGATATCTACGAGAGGCAAATACATTACATATTTGATAAACGTATTTCCCGTTATAGAGGAGAGGTGACAAGTACTCAGCAAAGATCCCCTCTTTCTGATAAAAAAGGATGGCTTGTTGAAGAGGTTATGACACTCCATGGAGTTCCACTTGGTGACTATTTCAATGTATGGCACATGAGTGCTTAAATGTAAATTTGCTGCAGTGTCTGCCGTTCATCTTATTTTTCCCTTCCATTCTTGGGTAGGCGATATTGACCTGTCTCTTTTCTTATCTTTCAGCTTCATCTTAGATACCAAATTGAGGATTTACCCTCCAAAACAAAGGAGGGGTGTAATGTACGGGTGTTCTTTGGAATTGCATGGCTGAAAAGCACTAAACATCAGAAAAAGATTACAAAGAACATCCTGAATAATCTGCAAGATCGCATGAAGGTGATCTTCTTTGAAGTTGCGAAGGAGTTTGCAGCAAGATAGTGTATGGATTAACTGCATATTGTATTTCAAGATATAGGTTTTGATTGCAGAGGGCCGATGGAATTACTTTTATATGGAACTTTAGGATCGGACGGGTTGATTGCAGCCCTTTCATTCTTGTAGAGATTGATGCTCATTATTGGAACTGGGTGCAGATGGCAGCAAGTTTTGATAACATGGATTAGTTGGAGTTATTTTTCATTTGACCTCTGATAGGGTAGGATTTCCGATACTCCTTTGGACATAACCGGTTTGTAAGCTGATTGGCAGAAGAATTTCAAATGATATATCCAAATGTTGTTAAGAAAGAATTGGGGCTGGGATTACTAACATGTTGGAATTGTAGTCATACTAGTTATAGGAATATTGTTTGCAGCCTCTTGTACATACAAATGTTGTTTTGATGTAGTGTAGAGTTCTTTGACATGCTGTAATGCCATTTTAACAATGTGCAAAAATTATCTTGTGGATTAATACTAGATGTTTGTTTCATGTGGAAATGTTCGCTTAGCTGTTGGTACGGCTTTAGTCAGATTTTAAGTTTGAACCCCACCTTCCCCTTTTTGGCAAATGGCAATGGATGGAAAGCAGCATCAGTCATCCCAACTCTGAACTCTTTACAAGTCCTGTCTGTTTGGAAAGCTAGAATTTAATTACTCTCTCTCTCTCTCTCTCTCTCTCTCGCTTAATGTACCAGCGAACAAAATATATGGAAACTTTCTTCAAGTACAAAATTAAGGGAATAAAAAATAAACTAATAGAAGGGGAGATCTTAGGAAAATCACATAGAACTCAAAGGTTGTATAATCTGTGAAGTGACCGATTCTTTATCCCTTTCTCTATTTTTTTTTTCCCTCTCTGAGAAGAGAAATGCTTTAGGCACAAAAGGTCTTACAAAAATTTACAAATTGATATAATTTTATGTGATATGCTAGATTGTAAAATTACTTCTAGTATAAAGTAAATCTAATATATGAAATCATGTCAGTTTGTGACTTTAATTTTATAGAATCTTTTTGTAATTGTAACACTTCTCCTATCCTATATAAAACTCTCTGTTTACAGGAGGGTCTCCCTCCCTCCCATTCTTACCTCTATTTATAATGTTTTTTTTTTCCTTTATTTTAGTTTTCCTTTCATCTAGGTCAAACATATATCTCGGGACCATATTATCATGTTCACTAACTTCAAATCTTCAAAAAATTCTCTTTAAAAAATTTTACACCATTTAAACGGAGTTTTAAAACCCATCTAAATGGGATTTGAAAGGATCCCATAATTTAAGGGTCGCATATCTATGTCTCTAAACTTAGTTAATTTAGGTCTATTCCACATCTATTGATATGAGATCTAACATACTATTTCTTAAAAAATGAGTAAACATGATATTTACATTAAAAAAAATTAATATTTTAATAATAAATCTCACTTTTTTCAAAATAACTGTACAATATTTACATAACCCATTATTATATCTAGAATTATTCATCTTTTTTATTGATCCAAACATGGATCGGATCCAATTCGTTAGTCTTGATCTGTTATGCATCTCTTACATTTATGTTTGCTCCCGCTTGCTCTTTTATTCTTTCTTATTATGAAATTATGAAATAGTAATATTATATAAGATACTTATTCTTTTGAGAAAAACAGATCAATTATTAAATATTTTCTCTTAAAAATTGATTTTTTTATTATATAAATACTATATTTATTCAATTTATTTAAAAAATAATTATTAAAACTTGCAACGAAAAATATGATTTTTCAAGTCAAATCCGATGATTATTAACGAAAAGTGGCATAAATAACACCTGATGTCGCTGTGTCACTGGTTTTAGTTTTTGCCCTCCAATTTAAGAACCAATGACTCTTCTGCACTCTCTTGCCCCCTCTCTCCCTAATTCCCTAATCCCAGAGGAGCCTGAGCCCCTAGCTGCAGAAACCCTAATTAGGCTTTAAGCTGCTCAGATTTTTTTATTTTTCAAAATTTATTTCTTGCAATATTTTGGCTTTAACCTCTGTGACTTTCGTATCACCAAATCGACGCTTAGGGTTGGGTTTCGTAGTGAATTAGGTGCTGCTGGATCTCTGGGTTGCGTTTTGTAGTTAGTTTTCGCTGTTAATTCTAAAATTGCATCTTAGCTAAGCTCGCTTTCATGCTGTTTTTTTATTATTAATCAGGTGTCTGATTAAGGAAAAAGGTAAGAAAAAGAAATGTATGGAAGAGCTGGTCTTGATCGATTCAAGAAAGCTCAATCCTTGGAACCATTCTCGGTGACTCTCAACAGTTCCGCTTCCAAACCCAATAACCACTTGGCCCCTAACCCTAAGGCCTCACTTTCAAGCCCCACCTTGCAGCAGCACCATGTTTCTCAAGAGGTGGGGCAGACGCAACAGCTAACTCAGGTGGGAGGAGGCCAATCGACTTGGCAACCGCCCGACTGGGCCATTGAGCCTCGTCCGCGAGTCTATTACCTCGAGGTTTTGAAGGATGGAGAGGTTCTTGATAGGATTAATCTAGATAGGCGGCGGCATATCTTTGGGAGGCAGTTTCATACTTGTGACTTCGTTCTTGATCACCAGTCGGTTTCACGCCAGCACGCGGCTGTCATTCCTCATAAGAATGGAAGGTTAGACATCTTTTCTCAGTCCTCCCCTTGACATGATTTTCTATTTTAGTTGTTATAGCCGTTCTTCGGATAAATAATGTTCTCTGAAATGATTTTAAAATAGAATATTAGAGACTCCACAGAAGAGTTTTTAAAATCTTTTTTTCCATTTTAACATTCAACTGAATGATATATAATGAATTTTAGAAAACTGTGGATGGGATAATAAATTAAAATACCATAAAATATGAACCATTTAATCTAGAATATTGGCTAGGATGATTTATTTTAGGTAATAAGGGTAATCCTAAGCTGAACCATATATGATATATATGATGATTACAAGCAAAAGTTTGCTTGGAAAAGTGTGGGTTTGGCTTGCTTATTCGGTGGATGGCAAGTTAATTGGTGCAGCTGCAATTTAGTTTAATTTGTATACTAGTTCATCAATTAAAAAAATCATAATCTCCTTGACCAAGAACAAAAATTAGCTCAGCATAAAACCAATGTTTATCATATGAGGTTCTTGTTCAATCTTATTGAGTTTTCGTTTGTTGTTCCAGAAGTCCATTAGTTGTTCTGAGGTAAAATAATCTGTTGCTGCCCTCTATGATGGCACGAGCACACACGATTTATACTTGTACGTACTGACATGATCATTGCTTGTTACTTGTTGAACATGATTCAGTGTTGTGGAGTTAGAAGTTCTTCCCATGCATTTGTGGCATCATTTTATCTGTTATCTTTTATACAGCATATATGTACTTGATTTGGGATCTGCACACGGTACATTTGTTGCAAATGAGCGCTTAACTAAAGATAGTCCTATGGAGCTTGAAGTGGGGCAGTCTTTGCGGTTTGCTGCATCAACAAGAACATATATCTTGAGAAAGAATGAAGAGGCTCTTTTTCCTCGGCCTCCTCTGCCTACAGAGATTAATTTACCGCCGCTACCTGATCCATCTGATGAAGAAGCTGTAGTGGCTTATAACACACTTCTGAATCGTTATGGTCTGAGCAAGCCAGGCCTACTGTCTAAATCCATTGAATCTGATGGCTCAGAAGCGGGAGGAGATGACAGGCAGCAATTAGAGAGGCCTAGTAAGAGAAAAAAGAAGCTAAGAGTGGCTTTCCGGGATCAAGTTGGGGGAGAGTTGGTTGAAGTCGTAGGGGTTTCTGATGGTGCAGATGTCGAAACTGAACCTGGTCCAGTAGGCATGAAAGAAGGAAGTCTTGTTGGAAAATACGAGTCCCTTGTACAGTCTACAGTAATTCCCAAAGGAAAGCCACAGTCCTATGTGAAGGAGGACCCTACTTCCCAGAAAGGGGTGACTCATAAGCTACAGGAAGTCTTGAATAAGGTCAAAACCACTTCAAAAAGTGGGATTTATGATGATCTCTATGGGGAATCATTTTCTGGAAAAGTAGGTTTTTCCTGGGCATATCCCTCTGTTAGTTCTGGTGGTGGACCGGATTCTACTATTAAAGACATCCAAGGGAAGGCATCTAGTGGGAATTCACGTAATGTTGATGATGACAATGATGACGATTTATTTGGTGACTAACTGATGTGAGCTGAATTGGAGGTGGAAGGCTTTGTTGTTGTCCTGTTGTTGGGTTTGATAATATGATTTGAGTTTTGAGAAGCTGGATTTCCTCGAAATTATGTGAAACTGCTTGCTTCCCTTGAAAATGGGAAAATATGTTGTAATTCATCAACAAATTTTCTGCATGGCCCTCCGGGCTCCAATGGTTCTTAAATCTCCAAGACAGTTTATAACCAAAGGCTGGGGACTCTGAACTTGTATTTTACCCAAGAGGCAGAAAGAATTGTATTTTTTTGCTTTTTTCTGCTTATTCCTTTGGTCATGCTTAAACCTGTAGCAATGTGCTTTTATTGGTCTAACAACAATGAAGCTCATGATGATAGGTTGCATATGATGGGGCAACCAAAGGTACTTCCCTTCGACCATAACAGAAGTGAAAACAGAAAACATAACTCAGCTGGAATTGCTATGAATGATCATTCATAGATGCTTAGCACGTATTATATTTTCCACTGTGTCCAAACAAAATGTCACAGGAATGCAAGGTTTAGTGTGCTTGATCACTTCTAGCAAACTTCAAATGCACTGTCTCTTATATTTCTTCTGAAAATGTGCCAACATTTGTTTTATTTTTTGTGTCCTTATGGGGATTAGTGTCTTGTAATTGTTAGACAGTTAGTGAAGAGATTAGTGTTTTAAGTTACCCTTGTCTAGTAGGTCGACAGGTCGTGTGGGCTTTATTATTATATTTTAATATTATTATTGTTTAGGAATTTGAAAAAGTTAAATTGAGATTTGAAAATATTGAATTGTTTATTATATTTTATATGAGAATTTGAAAAAATTATAAATATGAAATGAGAATTTTGTGTTTAAGATTAAAATTTTGAATGGCCAAACTGAACCATATCTCATACAACTGCTTTGGTATTCTATACCTAATGGAAGTGTTTCGCTGTTTCCCCATCTTCATATCCAACATTCTTTTGGTTCCAGTCAGCCATGAGATTCTAGAAGGCAGTTCTTAATCAGGTGATTGGGTGGGGGGAAGATACAGAAACCGATTTGTCTAGATCATATTTCTTAAACGGTTGACCATCAATTTTCTAATCTTCTAGCAGAAAAAACGATATTGATCTTCGTGTTTAATTTATTATTCTTAATTGTGCCTATTGATGTGATGGAATATTAAATAAAAAATCACATAAAGTGCTCTACATCAGCCGCATGACAGGAGATGAAAATCCTAGATCTAGAATTTATGGTATGGTGCAAGGGAAGTATTAGAAGCCTTTGGTTTTCTTTGTAGGCTGGAAGGGAGTGTGAATGGAAAGTATATCTATTCCAATGTGAATGTACTGCATGATCATGACTCGTCTTAAATCCGCAGCCGACGACCAACTTTAAGGGCTCCTAAAAGTTGAAACAGAGCCAATTCAATTGAATTTGAGCCAGAGACTGAATCTGGGCATGCCCTTTGTTTTGCATTTGAGCTGTCATATCCTAGAGCTAGCCTGATGTGATAGCATGAATCCGTACCCCACCCGGATTAAAGATAGTGGATGGCCGGTTTGTAAGCTGTGTCTTTTTTCGTAAAATTTCTCAATTTATTTCATTTTATTTAAAACTTAAAATGATTTTATCTGATTTTTTAAAATTTATTTCTAAATTTTTTATTATATTAAAAAAATATTCTTCTATTCTTATTTTATTAATTTTTTCTCTCACTCAATTTCTAATCTTAATTACTAACTTTTTGTATTTTTCTCTTGTTTTCAAATATCACATTCTATTAATTTTATAAAACCTTATAAGATTTATTTTTCCAAAATACATTATCAGTATTAAAAATGATACTTTTTTTTAATATGTATATTTTATAATGTGACGGTATTTTTTTTTAATATGATTTTGTCTGCATATATAACGGTAATATTTTATTTGTATTTGTCTAATGATAACATTTTTGTCATTTTATATAATGGTAATATTTTTTTCCCTTTCGCAAATGGTAACACATTTTCCGTGTGACGACAATAACATTTTTTGACATTTCTCAAACGATAACATTTTTTGTTCTCTATATAACGGTAACTTTTTTCCTATAAATAGGACTTTTGCTTCCATTCACATCTTTCACTCCCTTCATTAAATGACTTGTTTGTTCTTTCATAAATTACTGCTTAACTTATCATCTGAAGATGAGTTGGATTTGGTTCTGAATGACGATGTCGAATCTACATCGAGGCATCGTGTCAATAGCCAATTTGTCATGATCATATTCAACAGCACGAATGTATTTTTTCACGATTATTTCGCAAAAAATTCAATATATCCCTCGAATATATTTTGAAGGAGATTTCAGATGAGTTGTCTAATATTTCTTCGTATTTGTGATATCTCATATGTTAAGAATAAGGGTAGGTGGTATAGGGGATCCCACATTGCTTGGGAAGGAGAAGTTCTTGCTCTTTATGAGATTCCAATAGAGTTCCAATTATATCATTGACTAGTCCTTTTGAAGTATAGGCCATGTAGTTTGAGTCTTCCATTGGGGCGTCACAAATGGTATCAAAGCCTATCCCAACTAGAAATATGGGACTTGACCTATGCCACCTACGACAGATCGGTCTGACGAGGATGTTGGGAATTTAAGGATGGTAGATTGTGATACCCCATATGATAAGGGTAGTGGTAAGTGGTAAATGAGATCCCACATTACTTGGGAAGAAGAAGTTATTGCTCTTTATAAAGTTCTAATGGAACTCCAATCGTATCATTGATTAGTTTCTTTGAAGTATAGACCATGTGGTTTGGGTCTTCTATTGGAGTGTTACAAATGATATCAGAGTCTATCCCAACTAGAAATGTGGGACTTGAGCAATGCCACCTACAATGAATAGGTCTGATGAGAATATTGAGAATTTAAGGGAGGTAGATTGTGATACCTTATATTATAAGGGTAGGTGGTGTATGAAATCTCATATTACTTGGAAATGAGAAGTTTTTGCTTTTTATAATGTTTCAATGAGACTCCAATTATATTATTGACTAGTTCTTTTAAAGTATAGGCCATGTGATTTGGCCCTTCCATTGGGGCATTACAATATTCAACATCAGGTATAGGCTTACAAGCCCTACTTCATCCAGAGAAAAGATAATGCCGAAAAACTCGATTTATTTTATATGCAAAAGACAACCGCAACATTTAGAATGCTGGCGTTTGGAGTAACTGGTGATTTCATAGATGGATACATGCGCATTGGAGAAAGCATCATAATGGAGAACCTAAAAAAATTTGTGAAGATAATTATAAGTGTTTTTTCAAATGAATATTTACAATCTCCAAATGCCAATGATATTACTAGATTGCTGGTGGTTGGTGAACAATGGAGATTCCCATGGATGCTAAGAAGCATTGATTGCATGCATTGAAGGCGGAAAAATTGTCCTGCTGTCTGTAAAGGTATGTACTTCTGTCACAGTCGTGAACCAACTATTATTTTAAAAGCAATTACTTCATAGGAATTTTAGATATAGCATGCATTTTTTGGTGTGCCTGGTTTGCATAATGATATCAATGTGTAGGAAAAATCTTTTATTTTCATGGAACTTGCCCAAGGGTGTGCTTTTCCAGTAAATTACTCAATCAATGGCAACGACTACACTATAGGGTACTACCTTGCAGATGATATTTATCCAAAGTGATCAATGTTTGTGAAGAAGATTCCATCTCCATAAGGGAATAATAAGAAAATTTTTGCAGCAACATAAGAATCAGCACGAAAGAATGTAGAGCGTGCATTTAGGGTCCTTCAATAACGATTTACAATCGTTCGTGACCCTTCATGAATGTTCAAGGACAAAGAGCTAACAAATATAATGAAAGCATGTGTTATTCTACATAACATGATTATAAAAAATGAATGTGATGATAATCAGGGTTCGAACATCAAGTATGATCAAGTTGATGATATTCTAAAACTGTCGCGCAATCCAACAACCGAATGTATGGACTTTATTTAGTGTCATCATGAAATTATAGACAGTTCGACACATCATCAACTCCAAGCAGATCTAATTTAATATCAATGGCAATTTTATTCCCAACAATAGGCTATCATTTTCTCTCGGATATTTTGTCTTTTGATTAGTAGTGACTATGTACTCATACTTCTTCAATTTTATTTCCCTTAAACATATTTTATTTAAGAACATGCAAATTATTGCTGTAATATGTTCATTATTTGTACTAATTTAAGTAGTTATGATGCTAAACATTATCAATAGATTTTATCCATGCACAAAATCGTTATCAACATCTTTAAGCTTTTAGAATAAATACCACCAAAGGTACAAAGTATAACATGCATACATCCAATAGATTAACAATGAAAGTCAACCTCAGTCTCAAACTCATTGATTAATGTTTAAAAAATTATAGAAAATTTTTACTTCAAACTAATAAGAAAAGAAATAAATTATATAATAAAACAAATCAGTCTTGTTCAGCATTGTGTCTTGCCACAATTTTCCTTTGACGTTGTTGGAAATTTATACGTTGTAGTCCAGGCAAGGTACACACATCTATCATCATTATTCGCTCCTCTCTCTCTCCAACCACTCTCTCTTTGCTCTCTCATCCGCTTCCTTCTAGGCAAATTCTAGTTTCTCAGCCTCCAACCTTAGTCTCTCATTCTCATGTCAGATTTTATTATCCTCTCTTTCTCAATCATATTGCATCTTCTTGGCCTTGAGCTAAAAAAAACTCTTTCTCCTGAGCACATGACTCCCCGAGAAGAGTGTGATGACCCGTTTTTACGTGTATTTTCACTGGAGGAGTGGTTTTAATTTAATTAATATTATAGTACTTTTATTTTTAATTATTGGATTTTAATTGGATTTTATTGGCTGTTGAATTTAAATTGCTGTTTAATTTATTTTAGCTCGTTTTTTGTTTTAAAAAAATTAATAGTTGGTTTTTGCTCGTTTTTCGCTTCTACTGGCGTTTTCGCCGCCACCCACGGCCAAAACTCACTTCCACTAACTTCATAAACATCCCTAGACCATTCCCTATCAATTTGGTGTCTTGGTTTGTCCCCGTTCAAAAGTGGGTATTTTGCGACCCACGGCTACAGTGCATTTGCACTGTTACGTTGCTTTCCGCCCATCGTTTGCCGCGCGCTGAACCTTCTAAAAATCCTATATAGCTCTGTAAGTATTTTCCAAACTCTACTTTTAGATTTAATTATATTTTGCTCTTACAATAATTTATTTGGTTGGTTTGCTGATTCCGGACTGAGTCCGAGGAGTTCGGGGGTCGGATGGATGGAGGACGGAGTTGCTTGAATTGTTGTTCTATGGTTGGTTGTATTTTTCGAGCATTGAAATTTGCATTTACATGGTGCATGCACGTGTATTTTATTTTAATTGAGAAAATCCTGTTTTATTGGCGTAAATGGATTTTTGGGTGCGTGCGTATCACGAGCCCAAGCCGGGATGGGTTATTATCTCGGTGGAGCTCCTCTGGTCACTCGGGAGTGGATAATACTGAGTGACATCCCCTGGGTTGTCGCTGGGCGACGACCGGATCGCACGATACGGTAACGCTGTCGTGTCGACTCCGTGGTCCCTAGAGTGGCGGGGACTAGAGGATGGCCTGGCCAGGTACGCGCGAGGCGGAGGCGCGAGTCTGGGCATCACTCGTGTAGGTGTCACACGCGTAGACGTTACCTGCGGTGTGGCACAGAGCCAGAGTGTGCGGATGATCCCTAGGGGAGATCATGGTGCATGCATAATCGGTTGGTTTTTATGGTTTTCGGATACGGGCCATTTTCTGGGAAAATGGCGAGGGTGTGTTGAGGACTTGTGATCCATTTTCTGGGAAAATGGTGGTTTGGGCCATTATCTGGGATAATGGCGAGGCTTGGTTTTAAACGGTATGTGTGGGCCGTTATCGGGGATAACGGCGAGGTTTGTTTAAAGGATATGTTTTTGAGCCAAATGGGTTTTTGGCGTGCGTGGAAAAAATATGGTTTGTGAGTTTTGTGCATTGGCATTTATTCATGCATATTGTTTGAGTTTAATATGCTTTTATCTAGTGGTGTTTGGATTTTACTTACCTGCGGCACCATTTTTGGTACCGTAGATTTTGGTGCAGAGTTCGAGGAGGAGGAGGAGGCTGAGCCCGAGGATGCGGCTCCGCCGGAGTTCTGAGTTGAAGTTTATGCTTTGTATTTGGTTTTGAAACAATATTTATGTCTTGTAATATTTTATTATGTACCTTTGAACCGCTTTGTATTTTATTTAAGAAAAAATTCTGGTACTTAATTTTATGACTTTGCTATCCGCTGCGTATTTCCTTGTGCACACGTGCCGCTTGCACACACTTAGCACTCGTCGATAGGATGGTGACCCGGGTTGTCACCATCCGGACGTCTCGAATTCCCCGTGTGGGTACGTGGGGATTTGGGGGCGTCACAGGTGGTATCAGAGCGGTTTGGCTCTGGGTAAAACCACATGTCCCATAGGAGAGGTACCAGAATGTTTTTAAAGTTGTGTTTTAAAAATTTATTTTAAGTATAGTTGCTTTTGGCGTATTTTAATTGTTTGAAATTTATTTGAGCTAGTTTGCTTGTATTTGCTTAATTAGCTATGTTATTGTATGTTGGTTTCTTTTGGTTTCTTGTGTTGTGGATTGGTTTTGGTTTGGTTTTATGTTATTGGTTTTATTTGTTTTCTTAAAAAGGGGTCAAAGGTTGTGGTGGCAGGAAAAATGGTGAGACCAAGGAAATCTACACAAGGGCCACGGGACGATACACAGAGAGATGATTCCATTGCCCAAGCTATACGGCAAATGACGGAATTTATGCAGCAAAATTTTAGGCCTCAACAAGGAGGGCCTTGCCCACAGCCAGGAGGGCCTTGCCCACAACCTGGAGGTCCTTGGCCACAGCAAGGAGGGCCTTGGCAACAAGGAGGGCCTTGGCAACAAGGAGGGCCATGGCTACTACCGGGAGGTCCTAGTGGAGGAGTGCAAGCGGGGTGCACGTATGAGCGCTTTCTGGCGCATAGGACTCCACACTTCACTGGAGACGAGGATCCACTACAAGCTGGAAAGTGGATCAAAGACTTGGAGAGGACTTTTGAGGTATGTGGTTGCACTGAGGCGCAACAAGTTCTCTACGCCAGCTATCTGTTGCAGGGCACTGCTTTTGATTGGTGGGATACCAAAAGAATAATGCTGGAGTCAGAATTGGGGTCTTTTGCCGCTGTGACTTGGCAGCGCTTCAAGAAAGAATTTAATAACCGTTTCTTTCCCGCTTCTGTAAGGCGGCAAAAAGCAAGAGAGTTCTCACACTTGGTCCAAGGGAGCATGACCGTGGAACAGTACTCCCGAAGATTTGTAGAACTTGGGAAATTTGCTCCCCACCTCATCGCCACAGAGGAAATGCAAGCTGAGCGTTTCCAGGAGGGTCTACGCCCCGATATACGCCGGTTGGTAGTCAGCCACCGGATATCCACTTTTCAGGATTTAGTGGATGTGGCCACCCTCGTGGAGCGGGAGAATAATTTGAGTATGGGTTCCCCTCCGGGACATAAAAGGCGGAGTTTTACTGGAGAAGGAAGTAGCTCTGGATCGCCTCAGAAAATTGTTCAGCGGTCTGGAACTCGACCACAAGCTGCCTCAGGAGTGCGTATAGGAGGTCGGATGCCCGTTTGCATGAGGTGTAATAGAGCTCATACGGGTGAGTGCACTTTGGGTGGAGCTCGATGCTATAATTGTGGCCAGCAGGGACACTTTGCCCGTGAGTGTCCTAATACAGTTCAAGGAAGCCGTGGAGGTCGACGTGGTGGAAGAGCTAATCAGAGACAAGTAGCACAGGCTCGAGTGTATGCTCTTACCCCTGGAGAGGTGGATGATGAGGCACCAGCGACCCACGATGCTGGAGTGATTACAGGTATGGTTCTAAATTAACTAATTTTTGGATTTGATGTTTGGTGTGGTTTGATGTTTGTTTGTTTCGGATTTTGTGGGTGTATGTGTTTGGTTCAGGAAGAGTTCGGTTATATGACTTTTATGCTTGCACATTGTTTGATTCGGGTGCATCTCAATCATTTGTGTCTTCTACGTTCGCTCGGATATGTAATTTGGTTACGGGACCCCTACCAGGATCGTTAGTGGTGAGTCTTCCGAATGGTGAAATGGTTTGTTGTTCTAAAGTTGCGTTGGGTTGTCCCTTGGATTTTGGTGGTAGGACCCTTGATGCCGACTTGGTGGTGTTCAAGTTGTTGGGATTTGATATTATTCTCGGCATGGATTGGTTATATCGGTATTGTGCAAGTATAAATTGCAGAAGTCGGGTAATCAGTTTTCAACTCCCAGATGGTGGTTGTTTAGAGTTTATGGGAAGTAAATTAAAAGAGAAGCCGATGGTTATATCGGCAATTCAAGCGAAGAAAGATATTGCTTGTGGGGCGGATGCCTTTTTGGTTCAAGTGGCGTCTACGCCAATTGGGAACAAGTCCTTGGCAGATTTTCCAGTGGTAGGAGAATTTCCCGATGTGTTCGTAGATGATTTGCCGGGGTTACCTCCAGTCCGCGAGTTGGAGTTCGCTATCGATCTAGAACCCGGGGCGGCTCCTGTGCATAAAGCCCCTTACCGTATGGCACCAGCCGAGTTGAAAGAGTTGAAAGCCCAGTTGCAAGAGTTGGTCGACAAGGGGTTTATCCAGCCAAGTACTTCCCCATGGGGTGCACCAGTTTTATTTGTTAAAAAGAAAGATGGCACTCTTAGAATGTGTATTGATTATCGAGAGCTTAATAAAGTGACAATAAAGAATAAGTACCCTCTTCCAAGAATTGACGACTTATTTGATCAGCTTCAAGGAGCGGCTATCTTCTCGAAGATTGACTTGAGATCGGGATATTATCAGCTGCGAATAAGAGATAGAGATGTCCCCAAGACTGCTTTTAGATCAAGATATGGGCATTACGAGTTCAAAGTGATGCCTTTTGGGTTGGCTAACGCTCCTGCAGCTTTCATGGATCTGATGAACCGGGTTTTTCGACCTTATCTGGATTCTTTCGTAGTGGTTTTTATTGATGATATTTTAGTTTATTCCCAGAATGTTGACGAGCATGCTTATCACCTTCGCTTAGTGCTTGGGAAGTTACGAGAGCACCAGTTGTACGCGAAGCTTAGCAAATGTGAATTTTGGCTGGAAGAAGTCAGATTTCTCGGGCATGTAATTTCCCAGGACGGTGTGGCAGTTGATCCCAGTAAGGTGGAAGCTATTTTATCATGGCAGCGTCCATCGACTGTGCGCGAGATCCGAAGTTTCTTGGGACTTGCTGGATACTATAGAAGATTCGTGGAGGGATTTTCCCGATTATCCGGTCCTCTCACCGCTTTGACTAGAAAGAATGCAGAGTTTGTTTGGTCAGACAAGTGCGAGAGGAGTTTCCAAGAATTGAAGAACAGATTGACAACTGCGCCAGTTTTAGCACTTCCAAAACCGCTTGAGCCGTTTGTTGTTTTTAGTGATGCATCTAAATTTGGTTTGGGGTGTGTTCTCATGCAAGGAGGACGGGTCGTGGCTTATGCGTCTCGTCAACTGAAAGACCACGAGAAGAATTACCCGACACATGATTTGGAATTGGCCGCAATAGTGTTTGCCCTTAAGATTTGGCGACACTTTTTATATGGAGCAGTTTGCGAGATCTACACCGATCACAAGAGTCTGAAGCATTTATTTTCTCAGAAGAATCTCAACATGAGGCAAAGGAGATGGTTAGAGCTAATAAGCGACTATCAGTGCGAGATTAAATACCACCCAGGAAAAGCAAATGTAGTTGCAGATGCCTTGAGCCGGAAGTCACATTTAGAGGATGAAGCTGAATCTTCTGGAGTGGATTCTTTACTTTGCGGGTTGAGAAGGCTCCTTATTGGAAGTTCGCAGCAAGAGGAAGTGATATCTTCAATTCTTGATATTCGGGTATTTGATTTTGAAGAATTGAAGACTCTTCAGAGAAAAGATCCGAAGCTGTTGGACATTAGAAAAAGGGTCAGAAAATCTAGAGGGCCGTTGCACTACAGTTTGGATAAAGATGGGATTCTTCGATTCCGAGATCGTAGAGTAATTCCTAAGGACTCGGAATTTAAGGAGCGAATTATGACGGAGGCTCACGCGGCTCCCTATTCCGTTCATCCGGGTAGCACCAAAATGTATCGGGACTTAAGGAAAAATTATTGGTGGGAAGGAATGAAGAGGGATATTGCCTTGTATATTGAGAGATGTGGCACTTGCCGTCAAGTCAAGGCCGAGCATCAAAGACCAGCAGGTTTGCTCCAGCCTCTACCTGTTCCTGAATGGAAATGGGATGACGTCTCTATGGATTTTGTAGTAGGCTTACCGAGGACTCCCAGTGGAAAGAACTCAGTTTGGGTAATTGTTGATCGACTGACTAAGTGTGCTCATTTCTTACCGGTCAATAATGCGGATTCTCTGGGAAAATTGACCCGCTTGTATGTAAAGGAAATAGTGAGACTACATGGGATACCCAAGAGCATAGTGTCGGACAGAGATCCAAGGTTCACCTCCCATTTTTGGAAGAGTTTGCAGGCGGCTTTAGGTACTAAATTAAAGTTTAGTACTGCTTATCACCCCCAGACAGACGGCCAGTCAGAGCGCACGATTCAAACTCTGGAAGATATGTTGCGAGCGTGTGCTTTAGATTTTCAAGGAAGTTGGGAGAATCATGTGCCACTCATAGAATTCGCGTATAATAACAGCTTCCATGCATCCATCCAAATGGCTCCTTATGAAGCTCTGTATGGTAGAAAATGCAGATCACCCTTATGTTGGGATGAAGTCGGGGAGAAGAAAATAATTGGACCCGAGATAATACAGGATATGCAAAATCAGATTCAGATTATAAGAGATAACATGGCTGCAGCGCAAAGTCGTCAAAAGAGTTACGCGGATACCAGGAGGAGAGAATTGTCTTTCGAACAAGGCGATTGGGTTTATCTTAAGGTCTCTCCCATGAAAGGAGTTAAGCGTTTTGGGAAGAAGAGGAAGCTGGATCCGAGATATGTTGGACCTTTTCAGATTTTGGAGAAGGTAGGGTCCGTCGCTTACAGAGTTGCTTGCCAGAATATTTTGGGGATATACACAATGTCTTCCATGTATCATCTTTAAAGAAGAGTTTTGGACAACAAGAGCCACGCTTTGTCGACCCAGGGGTATTCAGTTGCAACCGGACCTTACTTATGAGGTTGTTCCGTCGCAGATCATGGATTGGAAGGAGCAACAGTTAAGGTCCAAGACGATACATTTGGTTAAGGTGGCCTGGGGAGATCCGTTAGCTCAAGATTTCTCCTGGGAGCGAGTAGTGGACATGAGGGAGCAGTACCCCTACTTGTTGAGTGATGACGGTACGTTTCTTAATCTTGGTTGCAGTTGGTTTTATGTGGAATTATATGGCTTGTTTCAAGTTGGTGTTGGTCCTGCAAATTTCGAGGACGAAATTTGTTTTAAGGGGGGGAGGATGTGATGACCCGTTTTTAGTGTATTTTCACTGAAGGAATATTTTAATTTAATTAAATATTATAGTGCTTTTATTTTAAATTATCGGATTTTAATTGGATTTTATTGGCTGTTGAATTTAAATTGCTGTTTAATTGATTTTGCTCGTTTTTGGTTTTAAAAATTTAATAGTTGGTTTTTCTAGTTATTTATTTTATTTTAGCTTACGATGTGTTTAAAATATTTTCTTGGTGTTTATTTATTTATTTGATGTAGTGTTTAATTTATTTTAGTCGTCTAAGTTTTTAATATCGTTTTCGGCGGATCAGTTTCTGGATCCCGGAAGTGAAGTTTGAACTTCATTTCTTTTCCCTTCTTTTCTTTTTCTTTTTTTTTTCTTTTTCCTTCTTTTCCTTTTCTTTTCTTCTTTTCTTTCTTTCTTTCCTTTCTTTTCTTTCTTTCCCGTTTCCCTCCCGTGCCTGTGCGTCGTTCTCTCTCTCTCCCCTACACTTTTTCATTCCGCGCAGCCACCTTTGGCCAGCCATATCTCTGTCGTCCGGTGGAGGTGTCATACATCACCCCCGCCATTCTCTTCCTCTCACGGCAGACTACAACCCCTCCAATTTTCAGGACCATTGGAGCCACCGTTAGCCGCCATGAGCCGCTCAAAGTCGCGACACCAACCCAGTTTTTCCCCTGTTACCGTTTTTCTTCCTCCGGCCAGAACCGCCACTTGCCGGAGGCGTGGCCTCCACCACCCACCCAGAAAACTTCCCCTCCCTCCGGTGCACCACCCCTCCAAAGATCTCCTCCAATCGTGCCGCCGTTTGGCCGGAAAAGCGCATCTAAGCCGCACGGTTTGTCACCGTTTCCGGCGCCGTCGCACCACCTCTGGCCACCATCTTTTCACCATTTCCTCCCCTACCTCTTGCCAACCTAACCCATCCATTTCCGGCCTAGATCGGCCACCGGAGCAGCTCCCATGACCTCAACTCCGATTTGCTCGTTTTTCGCTTTTACCGGCGTTTTCGCCGCCACCCACGGCCAAAACTCACTTCCACTAGCTTAATAAATATCCCTAGACCATTCCCTATCAATTTGGTGTCTTGGTTTGTCCCCGTTCAAAAGTGGGTATTTTGCGACCCACGGCTACAGTGCATTTGCACTGTTACGTTGCTTTCCGCCCATCGTTTGCCTCGCGCCGAACCTTCTAAAAATCCTATATAGCTCTGTAAGTATTTTCCAAACTCTACTTTTAGATTTAATTATATTTTGCTCTTACAATAATTTATTTGGTTGGTTTGCTGATTCCGGACTGAATTCGAGGAGTTCGGGGGTCGGATGGATGGAGGACGGAGTTGCTTGAATTGTTGTTCTATGGTTGGTTGTATTTGTCGAGCATTGAAATTTGCATTTACATGGTGCATGCACGTGTATTTTATTTTAATTGAGAAAATCCTGTTTATTTGGCGTAAATGGATTTTCGGGTGCGTGCGTATCACGAGCTCAAGCCGGGATGAGTTATTATCTCGGTGGAACTCCTCTAGTCACTCGGGAGTGGATAATACTAAGTGACATCCCCTGGGTTGTCGTTGGGCGACGACCGGATTGCACGATACTGTAACGCTGTCGTGTTGACTCCGTGGTCCCTAGAGTGGCGGGGACTAGAGGATGGCCTGGCCAGGTACGCGCGAGGCACGAGTCTAGGCATCACTCGTGTAGGTGTCACACGCGTAGACGTTACCTGCGGTGTGGCACAGAGCCAGAGTGTGCGGATGATCCCTAGGGGAGATCATGGTGCATGCATAATCGGTTGGTTTTTATGGTTTTCGGATACGGGCCATTTTCTGGGAAAATGGCGAGGATGTGTTAAGGACTTGTGATCCATTTTCTGGGAAAATGGTGGTTTGGGTCATTATCTGGGATAATGGCGAGGCCTGGTTTTAAACGGTATGTGTGGGCCGTTATCGGGGATAATGGCGAGGTTTGTTTAAAGGATATGTTTTGAGCCAAATGGGTTTTTGGCGTGCGTGGAAAAATATGGTTTGTGAGTTTTGTGCATTGGCATTTATTCATGCATATTGTTTGAGTTTAATATGCTTTTATCTAGTGGTGTTTGGATTTTACTTACCTGCGGCACCACTTTTGGTACCGTAGATTTTGGTGCAGAGTTCGAGGAGGAGGAGGAGGCTGAGCCCGAGGATGTTATAATCATTATAATTTTTTTAAATTTTCATACAAAATAAAATAAACAATTCAACTTTTTCAAATCTCAAAACTATAATAATATAAAAATATATATATTCTAACAATATTTTATTTAATTTTTAACTATATATTTATCTCAACTCATCTCATCTTGTCTTATCTATGAAAACAAATAAAGCCTTGTGGGAGGAGGACTATATATAATCTGATCTAATTGAAACAATAATACAAGAGATTAGATATGTAAGTTATTTACTTGAGTAAATAGTCCATTATGCCCTACGTAATTAGGCTAGCTACTGGTTTTAGAGACTCATGTCATGTATATATAATGATAAGCATTTTTTTTTGAATTTTGACGTGTATTATGTATGTTAATTACATGATTTATGCCATGCCTGATGCATATATTATAGGAATATATTATGAGAAGTGCTATAAATATAAAGAAATTCTATAAAAGTAAACTTATAAACTGAAATCACTATATATGATACGTCAAATCTACTTATAATAAAAGTAGTTTTACAATCTAACATACCGTATTAAGTTATATCAGTTTGTTGATTTACTTTTATAGAATATTTTTGTAACATCCCGGTCCCAGAGGTGTAGGGAGTTAGCTCATATTACCTAAAATCATCTCCCAACAACACAATATATGCATTCCAAATTCTCTATAAACCATTAAAATTATTATTACGACCAATAGCTTTAGTATAATTACTCTAAGATACCATGAAGTCTCAAAATAATCATAAACCTTCAGAATTTTCATCAACATAATTAAATAAAACTACTGCATAAAACTCTACCAAAATCAAGGTACCCAAAGTAATATCTTTGTACTTAATCCACTATGTTCACATAACCTTATCCATACTTACTATTTTCGATTCCCCGTCGAATCATCCAAATTATCTGAAAAATATTGTAGAGATAAGGGTGAGTTCAAAATGTAGAAACAAAACATTTCAGTTTTAATATGCAGATCTCTAAACGTGTTATTAGAAAGTCAGAGCGACATTTCAAACTGTTCATATTCAACAACCAACTTCTCATATTCGAAGATCCTTTGGCAAAACATAACCGAACATCTTTATCTTATCATTTCATTTCATATCATATCGTATCGTATTATATCATATCATATACCATATTTAACCCCAGTAGTAGGGTTGTGCTATCCCTGGCCAAAACAGGTAGTATCAGAAAGTGAAACTTCTCCTTATTCAGAGCCTCGAGTGTGTATACATGAAAGAATATGTAGAAAAATCATTTTGTTTCCAAAGTGGGTGCACTCAGATAAGAAATGTTGATACCAACCATATAACAGAATCAGAACCATTGTATCAGAACCAGAAACATAATCAGAACATAATCAAAATGTCATGTCAAAGATTTTTCAGATATTATATCATGTCAAATAGAGTACTGAACAGATTCATATAATTTTCATAATATCAAAATAGATTCAGAGCATCTTCATATAACAAGTACAAATTTTCAATTTTCATATTTGCTCTTTTTGCACAGTTCAAAAACTTAATGCTAAACTTTTGCTCATGTCTACACCAATCATGTCAGAAAGTGCTATCTCTTTTATACATATTTATTGAGTAATAAAGAACACATAGTTGAGGGTGTTTTCACATTTATTTTCAAAATATATCATGCAAATTTTTCACAAATCAACTTCAGTTTATTTTCTTTTTATGTAAAGTCCAGTATAAGAAACTCGCTTATCTCGACTCTTTAACTTCTCTAAATTTTCTTACAACGGTGTCAAGTGAGTATCAATCATCAATAATAAAATAGTCACGTAACTTCCATAAATTTTCAATTGAACATGTATTTCGCAATTAAATTTGAAGTACTTAAATAAGCTATCTTAATTCCTCAAAACTTAAAATCCTCAAAACCCTAACAATCTCGTTTCTCCAAACATTGTAATTTTCATATAATTTCCCAAATAATTGGACGGTCATATACTAAGATCATATTACTTTGTAAATTGGTTTTATAATATTGTACATTCAAACACGTGATCTTGCCACCAAAATATACCCATTAAATCCCTAATATCTATCAAATCAAAACCCAACTCATGACTTAACTTAAAAATTCAAGCACAGAGGAAATATAATTCTGTCATGGATTAGAACTCAATGACATAAAAGTAATTAAATAGAATAAACTTTATGGTTTCATAGGAAGATTGCATGGTAGAAAGGCTTAGTGACACTTTTGTAAATAACTGAGGTTTTAGACATGCTAGACCGAAAGGAAGAAAAAGCTTGAAGGCCCCATGCAAATTTGTAAGAAGATGAAGAAAAGAACCGAGAAACAGACACTTACTAGGTAAAAACAGTTGAGATGGAAATTCACAGAAAGAGATAGGATGCATGACGGAGTAGAGAGCTGGGCGGAGGTTGAAGGTGGTTAGTGCGGCGGCAGAACATGACAGGGTGGAGAGACCCGTGGCTGGAGCAACATCGTCGGCGACAGGGACTTGGGTAGAGCGTTGGTGGGGTTGGCCAGTCTTCTTCATCCATGGTTGTTGGCCTCTACGTGGGGCGGTTTAAGGGTGTAATGGTGGCTGGGTTATGCGTATGGGTGCTCTATTTCGGTGGTGTAAAAACATAAGTGTTTTTTGTGGGTTTACAACAGTGCAATTGGCTAAGGTCGTTTATCATGGTTTGCTGTTGGTAGTTCCCATGGTGTTCACGGTGGAATTGACGAGGAGGAGCATGCGGTGTAGGGTGACAGTGGGTGGTCTTGGTCTGGTTATCCTCTAATTGAGGCTAGCGTGTGCGTGAGGCTGGTTCTCGTTTGAGGACACGGAGGGGCTAGGCCATTGGGGGGGGGGGGGCTATCTCATGGTGCTGTAATAGCAGTTTTCGCACTAGGAATGGGCCTACTGTGCATGGCTCAAATGTGGCGATGCACTGTGGCTAAGCAAAGGAAGGAGGTTGAAGCAGTAGAGGGAGGTGGCTGACCCACAGAGGTCTATAAATGATGCTTGAAGTGGGTCTTCACCTCTGTGAGGAGTAGTTGGTGTCAGGCAGCTTCTGGTTTTGTGTTCATGGAGGTTGGCCGTTGCTTTGGTTTAGTAAACGTATAAATAGAGGAGGACGGTTGGTTGTGTACATGGGCTAAACGTGGGTTTGGCGGGTAAGTTTTGCTTCATACAAGCAAATCTGCATACCAATCTGCGTACTAATATTGCTGTATTCATATTCAAAATTCAAATTGGTATCATTTTCATTAAAGTTTGACTTTTTGACCAATCACGTTAGATGAGTGAGTGTATTGGTATGCATAATTGCTTACAACTAGATTTTTTCTTGGTGGTTTGTGATCGTGTGGGTGGTGTAGGGGCAGCGGTTGCTTCCTGTACGTGGAGGGTAACAATGCGACTGGAGGTTGTGTTGGACGAAGGTGACGCTAAGATTTCCATGTGATACTATTGATATTGTGAGGGGACTGGATGGCGACTAGGGCCCCGTTTAGATGGCCAACACAGATGAGATGTTTTCATCTTATCTGTACCGTATACTAGTTTTTCTTATCCAAACACACTATATTTCATTTCTAACTTTTAAAAACATCTCTTTAAATAAACAATAATGAATAGTGTACGAACATTACAATCTGACATGAACAGGGCGTGAACAGCAGACAATTCGGCCACCTTTATTAAATAGTGAGACCTACACCCTTTTCAAATTGTAAAAATTAAAAATTATTTCATCTTATCTCACTATCCAAACATATATTTTTTTTACAAACTATTTCATCTCATCTTAACTAAAACATTTCATTACTATTTAAAATATCTCATATCATCTAATTTGTATATCCAATTGCGGCCTAAAGAGAGAGAGAGTATCACAATATCTATTCATATATGACAGCCTAGCTTTATGCGCGCGTATAAATATATATATATAATATGTAGATTGCTGGAAACGTAGAGAAAAAGGAGGAAGAAACGTGCATGGTTTGGATTTGGAAATGGACGTGGGTGTTACAATTTTATCTAAAATATTACACATATATTATAGGTAGGTAGATAGCTTGATATTGCTTGGTAGTAATTCATAAAATAAATAAATAAATAAATAAAACTAGGATGCAAGCAACAGCATCGGTGATTGGTTGGTGCAGGAAAGAAAAGGGCAAGCAGATGGATGCATGCAGGTTGGCTTTTTCCGAATTGAAGCTTCATTTTTGCACAATTATATATATATATATATTAGAGAAAGCAATAAGTGATTTATGCTAATGATTTCAATGATATTATTCTAATGATCTCAATGATGATCATCATGATTATCCCTTTCCTTTTCTTTTATTGATGTTATTTGTAAACAATAAAATTAGAAATTTTAAGAAAATAAAGTACTCGAAACTCCTACAGGCCAGACTTGACGGAGGATCAGGGCTTAATTGTGAATTTCAATGCAAGATTTATATATGGTGGTGATCATAATATCATAAAAGGTTAATTATGTGAATTAGCAAAACATAATGATCATGTATTGAGAATGGGATCCCACGGAGAGAAGTTCTTCATGTAAATCTCAAATTAAGGAACTAATTAATCACATTCTAGAGTACATGATGTACTATAAAAGAGTAATGCTACATACGGTCGTAGAGTACACAAACGTTAGTTACGTACATTTTGAAAAAGATTAGAGTCTACTATTAAAAAGTTAATTTTTTTTTCATGTAAGTTTCATATTTACTCACTTTTATCAAAACGATTACGCGGAATTTACACACTTCATGACTGCAAATATCATTTATCATTACAAAATGACTAATCAAGGTCACAATTACAATTAATCAAAATCAGGTATATATAGTACATAAGAAACCAAAATATGAATCTAACACTCTTGCACATGAGTTACCATATTTATGATCTATCACAATCAAGAAATGATATTTACAGTTGTGGAGTGTGCAAGTATCGTACAATTCATTTGAAAAAAGTGAGTAAAGATGGGATCCACATGAAAAAAACTAATTTTTTAATAGTAGTCTCCATTCTTTTTAAAAACGATTATGCAGTGTTACTACACTCTATAACTGTATGTAGTATTACCCATCACAATCTGATATCATGCATCCAAGAGTACTTAGACGCTTGCAACTTGAACTATTGATTTACGTAATTGGATGTGGGTTATTAGATATACAAGGAATCCTAAAATGGTCACCAATAGTATTAATTTGATGATAATTAAACTCCTCTATCTTGCAAAAAAGATGTATATAAAATGAGATTAAAAAAGCATATAAATACTTATAAGTTACTAGTATTTGTATTTGTGGCCGAAGTATTTCGCTTTATGATTAATTAATTATATATTAGTTGCTAAATAATCATGAATCAATAAATTAAAGTAGCAAATGAATTGATCATCAATTAGAAGTAGATAAAAGGTGGTTTGGTAAAAGGGTATAAACAAATTAGGCATGTGATTGGCTTTTCCGGAAGATTAGTTGTTTAGATACTGCACAATGATAACAAAATCTAATTAATTAAGAAACTTGAAAGTAATTTTCAATGATGATGATGGTGATGATGATGGATGGATGGATGGATGGATTAAGATTGTGATCGTCATCATGATCATCATCAGCACCTCATCACAACATAATTGGGTTAGGCTGAGATTGTAGAATAATTATATAAATGCTTTGCAGCTTTAAGCTAATACAACTACTGATCATGGCTTTAAAGCTTTTGGGATACGCAAAAGAAAAAAAAAAGGCTCTCAACAGTTAGCACATCCCCTTCAAAGGAAGAGATTGAAGGGATGGGGTGGGCCTTCTTCTGCTTGTAATTTACATAAAAAATCATGTGGGACATCAAAATTAAAGACAATCCCTTCAAAAAAGGATAAATGTAATGAGAAAAGACTCGTACACGTGCTAATGCACACGGACACAGAAAGAAACGCCAAGCAAGCTAGCAGGAGCTACACACATGAAATTTACAAAACACAGTGATGGGCAGGAAGAGGAAGTAGTTGTCTGTGTTTGGCCTCCAAAACAACCAACACACAAGCAAGGGAAATCCCATCAGGATGATGTAACAAACGGTACAGGACAAGACACGTGGCCGACATGCAGATCAAGGAGACCTATGGAGGAAGAATATACCAAAAGATAGTGGGGAGAAACATGATGAAGGATGAACAGAATTGAGGGAGGATATATATATATATATATATGTATCTTTCAAATACTAGAGAGAGAGTGAGAGTGAGAGATTGGACCCACGATAATTAGCTAGCTAGCCTTGTTAATTTAGATAGGAGCACTCCCCACTTGCCATTGCATGCTTTTTTGTGAATTCAATCATAGAGCACAAATTTCAAGCTCTTGGGAGAAAAAGAGAAGAGACAGCTGCTTCGCTTTTCTATTCCATTTCTATTCTGTTCAAGCGGCTTATCATAATATGCTTTTGATATATTACCATGTTGACTAATACCAACCAACCACTCTCTCTCGCTCTCTCTCTCTCTCTCTCTGCATTCCAATACTCTTGGTGAGACACTGGGGGCCTCATTTTTATTTAGTTGGTGTGTCTCACTAGCTGATTTTAACACAAACGCATAGCCGGCCCCCCCCCCCCCCCCCCCCCCCCCTCTCTCTCTCTCTCTCTCTCTGAGGATTATATGCATGAAATCCATTGGACGTCCGCATATATGCATCTCATATTCATGTACGCCGATGCATATATGGGTTTGTTCCTGACTTTAAGCCCCCATGTTGCTGGCTTGAATCAGAAAGTGGTCTCTCAGCTTCACCTGCCCTCTCTACTTTGTGCTGTCAGTTGGAGTTCAAAGGCTAAATTTGCAGCTTTTCAATTGTAGATTAAACCGGGATGCTTTCTGGGAAACAGACGACATGCTCAGTCAGATATATGTGGTACGTCTCTCTTCCCATGATCTCCCACCCACCTGAGTGGTCTGAATTTCCAATATATTTTCCAGTATTCGTTCAGTCGTCGCAGTGCTGGGCTAACTCTGGTGGTTTAGAGGGATAATTAGTGGTAATATTGATTAATAGAAATCTTGTGGTGATTGCCGTATGATCCCACTCCAAAACCCAACCAAAAGCTCAAGGTGCCTTTTCACTCCGGTATACAGATTATAGATCATGAAGATTCTGCTATAGTTTGCTAGCAGATAAAATGAGTAGAAAAAGAGACTATACTGTAGGCGTTAAATAAAAAATTCCAAAAGAATGTGGACAAAAGAAAGAAATAAACCCTTAAAGCCTGGGGGGAGGGGGGCTTAAAAGAAAGTTCTTTATCAATGTCAAAAAGAGTGTTAACATAAGTGGCTAAAGACCATAGCGAGTGGCATCCAATCATCCAGCTTTGAAGGCCAATCTGATAATATTGTATGCAGCGATCGAGCTAGAGTACTGACAGAAGCAATACATTTTCTGATCGTTCATGTTTCATGATGTTGGGATCTGTTAAAGCTGCCTTTTGAAAAAGGTTGCTTGGGACTTGGGAGGAGTTTGCTATTATTTTCCTGCTTAGAAGAAAAACTTGGAGGGCTTTCCCAATCTGATAAAAGAAGTATTGGGTGCTGTGCCACATTAGCGCTGTGGTTCTTTCTTTGCCACCATTTGTCTGCGAAAGCAGAGACCAAGCTAGGTTAGACTTCAACCAACTGAGTGGTGATAAATGCGCCTGGACCAACATCCCATTACCCCTTTGGAACTATAGAGCAATAGAAGATTCTTCTTTTGTTTTTTTTTACCCTTTTCTCTTCTCCTATTGATGGGTTGGGGAAAGTTTCTTTTTCTTTTCTTTTCTTTTTTCCATTTTTTCCCTAAGAAACTAGAAGTATGGGCGCTCTTCCTTGTCTGAGAGTATCTATAAGTATATTTTGATGCCAAACAAATCAAAATATACTTTTCTAAGCAATGTTTTAGGGGGCATACAACCTTGATTAGGCATTGATCAACTCCAGTTCTGCTACGTGTACAGTACCTCATGCTTGTAGTGTCACTAGGCTCACAGGCCATTGGCAATCAAAATATTTTGTTAATCTTACAAGTAGTTGGAGGTATTAAAAACATATTTCATTTTTTTTTTAAGGAAGGAAAATTTATAAGTTGCAGTACCCTTCTCATTTCTCTAGGGAAGTACTGGAATGGTTAAGAGACCATAGAGCACTGAGTTGCATTAATGGGCACCAGACATAAATGCATTCAATTAGGAGTACTTAACATAAAATCATATAATATATAGTAGGACCAATCTAGCTATACTCATCATTCCACCTAACCCCATCATATCTCTAACTGCTAATATTACTTCCTAATTTAGAAGATATATATTGTGACTAGAGACGTGCCAGATCAGCTTTCTCACAGTTTATGGCAACTTGGACTTGTATCTGCTAATTAATGACGGTTCAAAGTCATGAATATTATAGCAGTCATGCGGGAATGCATGACTAAAGTTCAATGGCCAAGCCATTAAACATCATTTCGAGCACATCGATCGGATTATGTAGGTGCAAACTATATATATATATATATATTGAATCAAATATAACTGGGTATTTTTGAACTCTTTTTATCTTAGATTTTTTATGCGTGCCTCGGATCGAGTTCAATAACATAGTATATAGCCATGGCTAACATGGTTATGTTTTTTAATGTTAACATATCTAGATTACTTGTGAAAGACAAAGTATGATCTTGTTCCATGTCGTTCATTGTTTTTTTTACAAATTAACATAAAAGATATTTAAAGAAAAGTTGGTTTTGACCGAAATAATTTCCTGGGGAAAAGGGCTAAAGGTTGTATAAGTACTCCACCGTTATATATTGCTGACACTTTAAGAGGATTTTGTTCCCTTTAATTTCTTTTCCAAGCTGCTCTTTCTCTCTCTCCTTTTTCTTTTTCGAAATAATTCTGATATCTGATGAACTTGCATGTAGTATATTGTGAAAAGTAGAAAAGATCATGCACCGCGTCTGGTAGTACTGGCGCATCATGGTCATGTGACTGAAAAAAGCCGCGATAATCATCAAGCTAGTAAGCTAGCTCTTGCTACATGCTTGATGTCTTCTAAGGCTTCATATTTATATGATCAAATCAAGTTTCATCTACTTAATTATTTTCCTGTCATATCTTGATCAGTGCCGTTAATTGCTGGAGTCAAATCCTATCGACTTTTGAGAACTTAAGCGCCAGATGATCAAGAGAAGTAAATATGTGAATTGGCCGGGTTGGATAATATTTATATATAATATTTTTATAAATTTTTCGAACACTAGTAAATGTTATATATATAAATAGAACCCCTGAATTGTTGACAACCACTTAAAAAGATGAATGATGATCTGTTAACAGGAAAAAGGGACTGAGTACAGCTAGTCTGGCGGACTCTTACAATTTGTTTCTGGGCATGCAAAACATGAATTATTGTATGTGGTTGGCGTTAAAATTATGTCATCTATATAAACTTAATGCTCAGGGTGTTCCGTTTCATCTTACGTGTCAGGAATTGGCACAAAAGGCTGAAACATCCTGAGTCTAATGTGTACAGTTGAACTTCAACCACATATATAATTGATTGACTTTAAAGTAACTTCTAAAGAGCAGAAACAGGTTTGCATGGTTTACTGCCCCTTTTGGGTGACCCTAACATCATCTGTTCCAGCGCATATCGCAGTAAAAGGAAGATATTCAAGTTTGGTTTGGTTTTGTTTTCTTCTTATTTCTAGATGAAACAATTCCTTCTATAAATCGAAAGGCGGGGCTGAAAATTATGAGTTCGGTTAACAGGCCATAATTTGTTGGATGCAAGGTGAGGTACCTTTAAGGACTCCTAGATCAGTCCTCCCCAATGTTCAGAATCTGCTAGTGAATTTCCAAGTCCATAATACTTCGAAATTCTGCATATATATCCTCAAGAACGACGAAACCCAACCTGTCTTTCATGTCTCTATTTTCCCTTCTACATATTTCCATTCGGTTTTCTCTTCCCATTTTTTATTTTATTTAATTTCCTCAAATTTTGTTGCGTTATTTAGTTTGATTTACCAAATCTGTGAGCCAAACGATGTTCGACTCAATTCATTCGAGCATATTTCACTGAGTTTCTGCAGGTACTAGATCACCCTTTAGTCAAAATCTATATTTATTGGTTCTAAAACACTCTCTTATATTCCCTCTTTTCTAATTGATATTTAGTAAGTTAATTTCTTTTCTAAGAAGTTGATAATTCTCTGATATTATGATATCACTGCTTTGATTATTTTGTGAATCTTTTGTCTGCGCACTTAATTTTGTGCATGCATTAATTGCATGCCAAATGTACATTCTTCTTTCTTTCTTTGACACTTTTTTCTCCATCATGAAATATGACCATTTTTAGATTTTTGGATTTCATTTCGAAATCATCTGCAAAGGACACGTTCCAATTTTGCATATGAAGGACTGATCAAGATCTTTGCATTATAAGAAAGAAAGAACCATCATATAAAAATGAAGTTCATGAAAATTGGTACGAGGCCGGACACCTTTAACACAGAAGAAGCCACCAGGTATATAGACATACTTATATATCATCGTCAGCTATCATCAACTTGTGTTGAATTTGAGGGCTTATACTGATGGAGTTTGTGTTCTATATAGGACGGTGATTTCAGACTTACCTAGCGATATTGTTATACAAATTAATGATATCGTTTATCTTCTCCATAAGGTATGAACGGATATGGAATGATCATTGCATTTCTGTTCTTTAGCGATGCAATTTTTGTTTGGTTTTTTGTTTTAAATCTTTAGGGATATTGGAACTTATATTTTGTTCCATGAATGACTTCCTGTATGTTTCCCATTCAGACTACTGATCAATACTCGAGTCTTTGATCAAGATGCAAATAGAAGTAGATGTTTCATTTTATATATTATGAACACATGCAGAAAATTAATCAAGAAAGATAGAGCGTATGAGAATGATTTAAAGTAGGGAAATTAACCGGATCTTGAAAAAACCATGCATAAGCAAATCCTGAAATATGCAGAATCTTGTGCTTATAGGGTTATGTTTCTTTTCTATTAGTGTCTCTTAATCAGATCCCTGTTAATTGTGCTGGTCTTAGCTGCAGTTTCCACTTCTTCCAAAGTGTGGCCTCTTACAACGCCTCTGCTCAGAGGCTGGCGATTCCAACAACGTTACTGTCGAGCTTCATGATCTTCCTGGAGGGGAAGATGCTTTTGAACTGTGTGCTAAGTTTTGCTATGGGATTACGATTAATGTCAGTGCTCACAACTTTGTACCAGCACTCTGTGCTGCTAAATTCCTTGGAATGAATGAAACCGTAGAGAAGGGAAACTTGGTTCTCAAACTTGAGGCTTTCTTCACGTCATGCATTTTAGAAGGTTGGAAGGATTCCATTGTCACACTCCAGAGCACATCCAATCTACCTGAGTGGTCTGAGACCTATGGAATCACCAGAAACTGCATCGATTCCATTGTTGAGAAGGTCCTCACACCCCCGGCAAAGGTGAAAATTTTGCCTATATATTCTAATATGATGGGATTTTAAGATTATGTTCTTCTTTAGATATAACTCTGTTTAAATAACTCTTTGCAGGTGACATGGTCCTACACTTATACTCGACCAGGTTACTCAAAGAAACACCAACATTCTGTCCCGAGGGATTGGTGGACGGAGGACATATCTGAGCTTGACATAGACCTGTTCCGCTGTATGATCCTTGCCATCAGATCGACATATATCCTGCCACCACAACTAATTGGTGAAGCCTTGCATGTTTATGCCTGTCGTTGGTTACCGGATACTACAAAGCACAATCTTCTTGGGAGTTCAGTGTCTCAAACTGAAGAACTCATGGACAAATATAGGCGAGTTCTTGAAAGTATAGTGAACATGATTCCTGGGGATCGAGGATCGGTTTCAGTTGGATTTTTGCTAAGGCTTCTTAGCATAGCGCATTATGTAGGAGCCTCTCCAGTGATAAAGACAGAACTCATAAGGAAATCTAGCCTGCAATTTGAGGAGGCAACAGTGAGTGACATGCTATTTCCCTTACATTCGACCTCTGAGGAGCACTCTTACGATGTTGACTTAGTTGTGGCAGTATTAGAAAGCTTAGTGGTGCTATGGAGAAGACAGTCCCCTACAGCGGCAGAAAACAGCCAGTTTTTGGGATCCATGAGGAAGGTAGGGAAGCTCGTTGATTCTTATCTTCAAGTGGTTGCAAAGGATGTCAACATGCCAATATCTAAAATAGTATCTCTTGCTGAGGCATTACCAGATATTGCGCGGCCAGAACATGATGATCTTTACAAGGCAATCAACATTTATCTAAAGGTATCATTCAAAATATAAGCTGGTTGAACGATTGATTAAAGCAACTTGCCATGTGCTTTCAAATTATTAAAGTCCTAATGCTGTAAGATGCAGGGCTGTATGATTCTTGTATTGTTTTCTAGCTGAAAGCATTTGAATTTGATATTAGCAGCTAGCAAGTGCAGCATTACTCTAATCACTAATTTAATTTCTTCCACACATGTACAATGTGTCTCAAATTGGTAACAGGAGCATGCAGATCTGAGTAAAGCGGACAAAAAGCGCCTCTGCCGGAGTCTAGACTGCCAAAAATTGTCTCCAGAGGTACGTGCCCATGCTGTGAAAAACGAACGGCTACCATTGAGAACTGTGGTGCAAGTCCTATTTTTTGAGCAAGAGAGAGGTTCCAAGGAAACTAGTTACAAGCTACTACCCTCGGAGCTGAGTCCTAGAGGAAAGCAGACACTAACTACAGTAGACAATGAGGGTAAGCTAAAACTGGGTCCAGATGAAAAATTTGGTAGAAGGGAAGGCACGGGAAGGACCACCATTTCTGGAACCACTGAAAAAGATCAACTCAAAATGAAGAGATCAGATGGGAAATTGTCCCTAGCATTGGAAAGAAATTTGACCTTTGGAGAAATTGAGGAAGTGGAGTCGGAGAAGGGGAAGGAGATTAGAGAAGAAGTAACGCCTAGGAGCAAGTTGGATCCTAAAAAGATCATACCAAAGGGAAGCAGATCAGACCATAGCCGTGACAAAGGCAGAGACAGATAGTAAATAGAGACCATCCTGTTTCTGATTCATCCTACTGTAATTGGCTTTTGTTCTGTTACCAAAATGTTTTTCTTTTAAACTGTTTATAAGCCATTTGCATCAATTGTCCCCTGAGAAAGTTGTTAACAAAGTTGGGAACGTGCTGTTACAAGGCTATGTATCAGATGCTGCATATCACCGCAGCCAACTAGACTAATTCAGTTTCCAAACAATCCACTTGGATAAAAAAGTTGGACCTTTTCACACAGATGACATACCCAAATCCCAAAAGTAGCCTGAAGTTGAGTGCTCATCGACTCCCCCTAACGTGCATAGCAAAGTCAACGAATATAATAAAAGTTAATGGAGGAGATCTTACAGACATTTTTCTTTGAGAATATGACGTAGACCGACTGAGTGAAACACTTCCGCCTAGGTTGACTAAGAAAAGCTTGAAACGCTGATGAATTTCCTGAATGACGGGACAACCTGGACTTTCAGATGTAGGCGTCGTGAATGACAGTCTCAGGACCACCTAACTCCAATGTTCTCAACTCCACGTGATTACTGGACCACCATAAAGAGCCACGTGTTTGGAAACAAAGACGCTTCTTCTCGAAATGGGGTTTCCCACTTTTGCCTTCCAAATATACATAGCTAATGCAGCAGCTTAAAATTCCAGATTTTGCCGAGGGAAAACAAAAACCCAGATTCTCTTTTTAATTTCTAGTCAATCGCAATCATGAACCTGCTTATTAAAACCCCACCACGACGATTCTGGTAAGGCTTTATATTTTCGTTGTTTGAACAAAGAAGAGAGAATATAAATTATTGCTTAGACATGACTGACTCGTCCTCCTCCTCCTCGCGTTGGTGGCTCTCTCTTCTTTCCCCGTCTTGGTTTCCCTGAAAAGGTAAACCGCTTTTGTCCTTTATATCCAGCTCTGCACTTCTTTCTCTGTTAATCATATTATTATTCATCGATACTGCCTTTGGTTGTGAAATGATTTGACTGAAAAAGCTCAAATCTTTTTAGGTGGTTTCTGTTTGATCCGTTATGGAGTCTTATTTTTCCGTGTATTATGTCGCAATTTTGGTTTTCAATGGTGGCATTGGGGTTCCTAGACCGGAAACTTTAGGTTTTTTAAATCGGCTCTCTAATGTTTCTGTTTCTTGCATTGCATAATTGACTATGATGTTGACTATGTAATTATAAAAAAATGACGCCGCTACTGAAGTATTCCGGTTCGTTTGGGTCTGATATCTGTTTATTACTGAATAAGTTCATCGTGAGGTTGATTTCAAGGCAAATTGTGTCAGGTTAAGTTTCGGTTTTAAGTAATTTGCAGTTGGCATCTGTTTGTTCATCTGTTGGCATCTGTCACATTCTTGCCATTGAACTACCTTGGACTCCCATTGGGAGCCCCTCATAATTCTAAGGTAATGTGGGAAGAGATTGTTGAGAAAATTGAAGGCATACTGGTAGGATGGAAGATAATTTACTTGTCTAATGGCGGGAGAATCACACTTATTAAGAATACGTTATACAATCTCCCAACGTATTTTCTTTCCTTATTTCCGGTGCCTGCAGGGGTGTCGAATACATTGGAAAAGATTTTTTGTGATTTCTTATGGGGAGGGCTAGAGGATACATAGAAATTCCATTTTATCAAATGGGATAAAGTATGCATCCTGTTGTCTTGTGTTATGTTGGGCTTAAGAAATTTGAGAACCTTCAACAAGGCACTTCTCAGTAAATGGTTATGGTGTTTTCACCTTGAGGGAGACACTCTTTAGAGAAATATTTTAGAGGTCAAATATGAGAGTGTATGGGGAGGTTGGTGTTCTAATGAAGTCAGAGGGGCTTATGGCGTGGGAGTTTGGAAACTTATTCGAAAGGGCTGGGATGATTTTCTCGGCAACTGCAGGTTTGAGGTAGGAAGGGGCACGCGGATCAAATTTTGGCATGATATTTGGTACGAGGATGTGGCTTTGAAAAACGCTTTCCCCTCTCTTTATAGGATTGCGTTGGATCAAGGCTTTTCCATGGCTGATAATATGTGCAATAATTCTGATCCATTACTTGGTCTGTAAGATTCACTAGAGCTGTACAGGATTGGGAGATGAGAGACATTACTGATTTCTACAGGGTGCTATATGCGCTGGAGTTAAGGGCAGAAAGAGAGGACAGATTACTCTGGACAGATTATTGTATGGAATGGAACGAGTCTAATAGATTTGTATGCTACTATCAGTAGTACGAAGTTTTGTAATTAGGCTCTTTCTTGTATATTTCTTGTGTACTCGGGCTTTGCCTATTTACGTGGATCAATAAAACTTCTTTTTACCTATCAAAAAATAAAAAAAATGCGATCAATGTTTTGGGTAGCTTATTCGATGTGCTAATGTATTGCTGGATGCCTGATGTGAAAGAGATTTTTTATAAAAGTAGACAAAATGGTAGATTTATTACAAAACCGTCAAACTTGGAAGTTTTAAAATAAATAATTGTCTGTAATTGTTTTACTAGTTTTTATCTTATAAAATTTCGTTTAGCCTTTGTTTAGATGAACTTAAGTAATCTTGGACCAAAAAATGATGGAAAATGAATAAGAAATGAGATTCTAATCCTCATATCTCATGTAGATTTGTGACTGAGAGCAAAATTGTTATTTCTGACAATGAAAATTGAGGTTTATCAGAAACGGAACAACATAGAATATATTTCAAATATCTGCTAATTGAAATTATATTTATTGATAATGCTTGCTTTTTTTATTGTCACTTTCTTCAAAATTGGTTGGGTGTAACATGTTAATCTGTCATAAATAACCAGCATTCTAGAAAGTTCATTAATTTTTTTGAACTGTACTTTGTTTGCTTGACCACATTCTATCTAGGCCTTGGGTCCGCTGGAGAATTAAAATATTGCCCTTTTGAATAAAACTTTAGCATGTGGGCTTGTGTTAGGTGTGTTACGTTTTTTAGTTTTTCTTTGTGCACAGGTATGGAGCATTTTGACTTCTGGAAAAGATCATGGTGCAGTGCCTAGACGGATTAAAGCATTTGTGTGCTGCTTTTATAAATTGCTGTGACACCGATTTATATAATCAACCCAAAGGTCTTCAAGATCCAGAAGCTCTTGCTAGAGAGACAGTCTGTATGTTGCCTTCTTTGTTGAACTTTCCGGTTCTAGATGTCAGGAAGCATGTCTTGGAACATCAAGTGATGGAAGAGTCATTGGGTTGTTGCCGCCCCTTTCAGTTATATTTTTAAATGAACAGCCAGTTGTGTCTTCCAAATCCTAAACTGATCACGAAAAGGATGTCATCTAAGATCTCTTAAGTAGGTATCTAGCTGACGAAGTTCTTTTTCCCTTTGTCAATGGGACATTTAAAACTAGGAAAATGAGTTAGTTTGCTTCTCTCTCTTTGAAGTCCTGTGAAAAAAGCCTGGAGGCATGTAGAGTTCCTCATGATGTGGGTACTATCTGACAGCCAGTGTGGTTCTTGACATCGTCTTAGTGGATTTTCCAATATTCTTTTTATCATGTTTTCTTTATATGCACCGGGTGTTGGGGACAAAGTCCTGGCTAATCTCAGCAGTGCATAGGCCCTCAAGCAAGGAGTTTCCCACAAGTGCACCTAGGGTAATGCAATGAGAAATTCTTCTAGAGCCCCTATAAATTGTTTGCACCCAAGGGTTCGGACCTTAGACTTGAAGGGAGCATGCCACCAAGACCAAAAACCTTACCACTTGAGCCAACCCCATGGGATTGAGTTTCCAATATTTGATCTGTGCTTGTTAATTACTTCTTTATACTTCATGTATTAGTATAAACATCTGAAGCATGTTGAGATATTTTATTTTTCTTCAAATGCAGTTAGTGTAAGTGAGATAGAAGCGCTTTATGAACTGTTTAAGAAGATTAGCAGTGCTGTGATAGACGACGGGCTCATCCATAAGGTACTAGATTCTGCCACACATCGTCATGGTATCATATTTTAGGTTAACATAATTGCTTGTAGTTCCAATCTGGAAGTGACTTGGATTTTATTCCATTTCTATGTAATGATTTGACTCTCCTATTGAATAGGAAAAATAATCTCATGGAGATTTGATGCACAGTTTTTCATGACTTCTCTCACACCTTATTTATTTTGTGAATATCATGCTTCAGGAAGAATTTCAACTAGCATTGTTCAAGACAAACAAAAAGGAGAGCTTATTCGCTGATCGGGTACTCCTTTATATGTTATCTTCAGTTTTTTGTTGGTCTGGTTTGACATGTCTTCACTTGGTAGAAATGAGATAACTTTTAAGTTCCTTTCTGTGTCACCATAGATCTGCTGACATATCATATGGTTAAAATACCTAGCCTAGGTTCTTTAATTTGTTCTTGTATTGTGTTTGTTAGCTGACTGGTTTAAGCTAAATGAATTTCGGTAATTGCCTTGAAGTCCATGAACACACACACACACACACACACACATGCATGTATCTTCATGAGTGAGAGTACATGTGCTAATTATAACCATCTGTTTTCCAAATTTATAGGTATTCGACTTGTTTGATACAAAGCACAATGGGATATTAGACTTCGATGAGTTTGCACGTGCTCTCTCAGTCTTTCACCCCAATGCTCCAATCGACGATAAGATTGAGTGTAAGCATTAGCTCATATTTAGAAATTAAAGAATCCATCCAGGTGCCTTAATCTAGTAGAGAAGGAGCTGTAGCTTGTCCATGATTCTTACTTTATACCTTCATCATTTTATTGGGGTTTAGAATAGGATGAGAGACTAGTTGTCTACAGTAACAGCTTGGTTATTCTGTGTTGGCTTTTTTCTCCCTGGTGCTAGCCCTTTGATTCTCATAATCACATGGTGATGGCTACACAAGTGCGCGCGCACGCACACACACATGAATATATGGTGAGAGAAGGGCTGCCTAACTTTTTTTATTATTATTGCAGTTTCATTCCGACTGTATGACCTCAAACAGCAAGGGTTCATTGAGAGACAGGAGGTATTACTGTCCTAAGTTCTGTGGAGTGAATTTATCATATCTTATCAACTATCCTTGTAGAATCCATTAATCTTTGCACTTGGTGTTCTTAACTACCGATATTGTAGATCTTCTTTTTTGAGTTACCCAATGCGATTGCACTGCCATTTTAAGCAACCTGTATTATGTATCAGTTTCTTACTGTTATTTTCTTTTCTTGAAATGGAAAATTATACTTGTATTCGTGGCATTTGTTTTCGTTAGGATGTTAAGCACATGTTATTGCTCTGGGGTATTAGCATGGAAGGTTAAAATTTTGTTAGCAGAAGGCCATCTTCACCGTTCCACTCTTCTTTGAGATGATTTTGGAGTACCTAAAATCTGACATTACAGCATTTATTGATCGTATAAGCANCCCCCCCCCCCCCCCTTCTCTTCTCCTTTTCTCCCTTTTTCCTTTTTATTTTATTTGTTCTTTTTGAATGAATGAAAAGCTTTATGAATAGAAAACAAACAGTGTGCATCCTGGAAGTACATGAAGCATCAGTCTTGGAGGACCAAAATTATAATCCAGAAAGGCACCCATGGACCAAAATACCCAAGGAAGTTAATAAATCTAATTTCATAAAGCACCTTTGAGCTTCCAAATTAGAAGCTCCAAGTTCTTGAACATTCTTATACTTCACATTAAATACATCATAGAAGGTAGTGAGGAGATTACTCTTTAAAGGCCTGCTATATTTACCAGCGTCTGTATCAGCAGATTCTAAATTCTGAAGCCTCTCTAGCAATGAATTAGCATATGCTTTACAGTTTGAACTTTGAGGACTTAACATGCTAATCTTTGATAGCGCCTGTGCCAAAAAAGAAAATGAGGGCAAACCTTTTGCAGCAGCAGAGTCATTGGGGAGCTGGCCAGCAAGGCCGATATAGCAGGTTGCCTCCACCACAATGATAGTGGAAGTATACATGCTGCTTTTGCATGGATCGTGCTGATGAGACCACTAACAACCTTTTATTTCACTGTTTCGAGCTCCTAAATTGTTTTTCCCTCAAAATTTTGGTTGTGGCACATGTGTTTGTTAATAGTGCTTTTTACTTCATTTTGCATCTCGTACATGACCTCAACTTGAGTTTGTTGACACTCTTAAAAAAAAAAATTACGATGCATGGATCCAAAGGAAATTGATTACTGAACATTTTAATGCATAGGTGAAGCAAATGGTTGTGGCCACACTTGCTGAATCTGGTATGAATCTTTCAGATGATGTGATAGAAAGTATCATTGACAAGGTACTCTCTTACTATTGTCTTGATCCATTGGGCTCTTGCCTATTCTTATGATCAATAAAATCTTGTTTATCAATATTTTATATATATATATATATTGTCTTGATTCAGTCCATCTGTCATCACTAATTTGTGCTCTCTGTTTTACATATTTTTCCTATCAGAGTTATGTACACTGTATTATCTACGACAAACCAATTCTGTTTCACTCTTTTCATATAGACCCTAGAACACAAAGCAATCCTAATAAACATGTCAACCATGCTACAGTCCTAAAACAATTAGAAGTAAATCAAAGGCACATTACTTGTTTCCTAATACAGAAGAATGGATCACAATCCAAAACAGGTGCATTATAGGTCAATTTTCTTGTAGAGTTTTCAGGAAAAGTTGCTGAATAAGATCATTTTTATGTGTTCCTAAAATTGCATGGCTAATGTGGATTTGTTCTGGGGATGTCTGACCAGGAAATGCTTTAAAAACAATGTTACAGGAAGTGAGTGTTCAACATTAAACCGATTGTGGTAAATAGTGCTTTTCTTTGTTAATGAATAAGATAACAAACTCTAGGGAAGCTTATTTTGCAGTGAAAGCTCAATGCTTCAGATGCAACGGGGCAACCCTCTAATGTAAATAAGTTGTTCTCCCAATTTAACTTATAAATTATCCAGAAATAGGCGGTGATGTACTGTTTGGCAGGCAAGTTTTAAATGGCACCGGTAGAAGGATTTGAACAGCTGCTTATGAAATGAAAAAGAAAAAAGAAAAAAGAAAAAGGAACAGGATTGGACAGCTGCAGGGAGGTTGAATTAGTGCTCCAGTCTCTGAGTTTTAGAAGAAGTTGAATTTCAGAACAATGATTGATCATCTAAGAATCCTGTGGTGCATATATAAAATTTATGCCCTTATTTTGTCAATCTAGTAATAATAAATGGCTCAAGACTGTACAATTAAACATTTGAAATTTAGAGATTGTAAAAGTATTGCAATTATGATTCTTTCACCATATATTATGTTACCCTTTTTGTTATTTTAGACCTTTGAGGAAGCTGATACTAAACATGATGGAAAGATAGACAAGGAAGAGTGGCGAAGCCTTGTTTTGCGGCATTCATCCCTTTTGAAGAATATGACTCTTCAATATCTCAAGTGAGTTATCTGTTATTGCTATACGAGGATTGGTGCATCACTCATCAGTGGATGGTAGAAGTTCTACTGAGAGTATAATGAGTATTATTTCCTGTTGGAAATTGATATATGTTGTCTCCTGCTGAAATAAGTTGCATGGTATTTTCCCCTCAATATATTTTAGATACTAATCTTGAGCTATATTGATGGAACGTTCTGGAGAATAGAGATATTAAATGACTCCAAAGATGTGGAATATGAACCATTAAAGATGGTGCAATGTCACTAGCATTGGCTCTTCTGTAATTTAAAATCATGTTTTTTTTTCTCTGGTTTCAACTTCAATCATGAACTAGTTTCTAAATTCAAATTCTTGTTGGTTGTTACTGACATGGATCCATTTCTTCTTGGACAGAGACATCACCACCACATTCCCAAGTTTTGTTTTTCACTCACAGGTTGATGATACCTAGAATTTCAAGCCTACATGGAGTTGATAGGCTATAATTGGAACAGCTTGTTTCCTTTAACCGATGTGGCTTTTTTCTGTGCAAAGGTTCATAGTCAGAGAGGATCTTGATTATTTGTTATTTGTTATTTGTTATTTTGTTGGTATAATTGTGTTTACTTCACTAGAAATAAGAGGGGAAAGGTAACTGCTGGTTTGAGCAATTGTGCCCAATAAATCTATATACAGCCCCGGGGCACACTGCTGATGTGGCAGGCACGTGCCATATTAGTTTTTAAAAACATTTTACCAGTGAGATATTTCATTGTAGAGAACTGAAGCAAGGGACCGAATATAAAGGGTTTTAATCAGAGATGGTAGATTTTTTTACTCTGTTTTCTGGCCATTATATGACAGCAGCTATATATGGTGGTAAATCAAGCTTTGCATACCGAGCTCAGGGGGTGAAATGTTGTGTAGCCCTGTTGTTTGTTAATTAGATATGCATGGTAGCAGCGAGGGAGGCTCGGGGAAGTACAAACACTTTTGCATCTGTGTGACAATGCTATTACAGCCTGTTTCCGTTTAGTGGTTTGACCAAAAAAGTTTTAAGAAAAAAAGATTTGCTCAACTTCTTAATGAATTTATGTGCATGTTTAGGATCGTGATGGGAAATATAGCTTATAACTTTAGGACTTATAGCTTATAACTTAAATAACAAGCTCTATTATTAAAAAGTCATTTACTGTTTGATAACCATATCACTAAAGTACTTTTAAAGTTAGTTATATTAATTTTTTTAAATATACAGTTATCTGCAGGAGTTTTTAGATAAAAACTTCAATTTAATGCTTTTTAAAAAAGTAGATTTTCAATTTTTTTAGGTGATTAAAGTACTTTTTATAAATTTATCAAACATATCATTTTTTCTTTAAAAGAGCTTTTAAATAATTAAAAGCACTTTTTAAGCTTTCTAACTCAATCCCAAACAGGCTATAAGTGTAAGAAAAATATAAATATAAAATGAGTGTTGTAGAAAATATATCTCTATATGTATATGTTTTTCACTATATACCCACTAGAATGTTGAGAAATTGGTTTTAAATTCTGAATGAGTTTTGCTACATACAAGTAAAATTGCATATTAATCTGCGTACCAATAATGATTCATTCATATTTAAAATTTAAATTAGTATTGTTTTTAATAAAATCTATTTTTTGACCAATCATATTAGATTAGTGCACATATAAGTGCACAATTGTGCTTGTAGTTAGATTTTTCCATTCTAAATAACTGTGTACCTTTGGTGCCTGCGGCTGCAATGGACCTAAGTTTTGATTACTTTTTAGAGATAAGTGTAAAGCTACCGCTATCGAGTCATTGGTCCTTATAAGTGTATTTTATTTTTTTAACATCTTTAAATATTTATTTAAAAAATATTCAAAATATTATTAAAAAATATTTTATTAATAATTAAGTTCAGAAAAAAAAAAATGCATCCAACTCAACTTCGATAGGTTTAGCATTTCTGTTTTAGAGAATCACAGCCTTAAAACAGTGCAGTAGGTGCGTGGTACCATTGATGGTGTAAAAGGACGATAATAACTTTTTATTTGTGTCCCTTTCTTTTTATTGTATTTTGTCCTTTTATATATATAAATATATATGGTGGTTTCAGGCTGAGTCAGTACATAGCCTAAAAATTTGAAAGAAGTGGGAATGACGTCTGAGGCCCAAGTAAGGCAAATATGAGGTGTATTGGTTAAGGGACCCGCCTTTTGGTCTCCCAATTTATGTTTCTATAAACCCAATTGGTCTCCAAAAATATCACAAAAAGTTTTGTTGAGTCAGAGTCTTTGTTAAATGGCTGTTTGATTAAATAAAAACCTTTTTGTTGGAATAAAGGACAAGAAGAAAAATTTGAGTTTTCGCACTTCAGAATTCAGTGTGTATCTCTCTATCTATCTATTCAACAACAGTTGGTATGGAAAGGAGTGGTCCCGATCGAGAGCTTTCATGGTGGTGGGAATAAGGAACATATATACTTACCCAGCCATTTTCTTCAATGATCAATGATAAATGCCTTTCATGAATTTATTGCAGAAAAGGATGCTGACCATTTTATTATGAAGATAATAAGGAACTTGACCTCGTAGTCCAATTCATAAATGAAGATCATGAACTTCCTTAGAAATTTCCTATTGATGGAGTGAGGTGTGCTAATGTATTTCTTTTTACAGGAAAATTTTCCAAAATTTTCCTATTTTTTATGTACCATTGACTCTTGGTATTGAGGTTTCTTGTTGAATATATGGTGGAGGGAGGCCTACGTGCCCGCAAGACAGACACAGAGGGGAGCAAAGGTTGTACTACTGGACGTGAAAGTCTTTCCTGGGTTACTTCAATCTGAGGTTTGTTTTTATATAATTAATACGCTTGTTATTTTCTCTACTTGTGTGTGGTGATTGTACATATAATTTACTTGTATTCATTGTTCAGTAAAAGCCAATGGGAAGCAGGCAATCCGCAGCCAGCCAAAGGGTGAGGCATATGTTACCTTCTCCTTTTCACTATCACCCAATTTCTCCTTCCAATTCACCAACACAGCCTCTGCTGCAAGATTATAACCAGGTATATTCTGGGACCAACAGTTCCTAATATTTGTTCTTTAACTCTGTTTGATTTCGATTACAACAATGAACATAAAGAAAGACATCTTTAACCATGTCCTATATATGTAGCACTCCATGTTCCAAAACCTTGAAGCTAAAGCACAACAAGAAAAGACTGCAGCTTTGGAGAGAGAGAATGGTGTGCTGAGGTCTGTTGTTTCCAGCTTAGAATCCAGGCTCCTATTCAAGGAAAGGGTAAGTTGAATATGTACATTCTCTATCAGCTCATAAAAAGGTACTGAAGTATCCAACTCCATCAATGTCAATGTTGTACATGTTGTTGGTGATTTCTCAGGACACTGATCAAGTAAAATGCAGAAACACCAACCTTGAGAGTGAGGTTAATGAACTGAAGGCTCATGTTGCAGAGCTATACTCTCAACTTAAACATGGCAAAGATGAAAAAACTGTGAGTCAAGTTCCCTTTCCATTTCATTTGGACTTTGTTTTTGGTTTATGTGACGATTTCGATCTTTATTTGTCGGCTTGTACCTATGTAAGAAACTAAAAGAGGAGATTAAAAAAGTAAAGAAAAGGTATGCGGCTTTGGAGGACAAACTAGAGAAGGTGTCAACCAACATAGTTGAGATGAAGACTACATCTTCGCATCATTCACTTGTATGTTTACTGTTAATGCTCAACTGCTTAAATTAATCTCTACATGTCGTTGTTATATTGGCTAAGACCAGCTTTCAAACCTCAATCTTTTTGGTTTTTGATTTGCTTTAGAATACAGTACCAGTTGTCTTGTTGGATGCCACCATGCCTCAATCTGAGACGGCAAGTCCGAAGATGAATGTTGAGATTCCAAATAAGGAGAATGATATGTTGAGTACTGTGGAGTCTGGTTCACATCGCTCGAGCTGAGGTATTGGCCGCTCGAGCGGAGGTAAGTCAGAGAGGTCCGTTTGAAAACAGCTCGACAGTGAGCTCGAACATTTGCGGGAAGGAGGTTCGCTTAACACGCCGCTAGAGTGAACATTGCTTTTACATGGATTTAGGATTTTTTCCGCCGTTTGACTATAAAGATGTTATTTTATAACATATGGTTGTACAATGTGAGAACAGTAATTGCCCCACTATTGTATTGTGATTCCTTAGTAATAATAATCCTTTGCAGCTCCCGTGAACGTAGGCAATTTGCCGAACCATGTAAATCTTTGTGTCGTGTGTGATTGATTTCTCTTTCGTATTTACTTTTTCACTTTATTGTCATCGTTTTCACAACAATTGGTATCAAGAGCCAAGGTTCAAGTCTGAGGGAGAACAATGGTTGGAGACGAAGTGAAGGTATCGGGGATCGAGAAGTTTGATGGCACGAATTTTGGATACTGGAGGATGCAGATAAAGGACTACCTCTATGGGAAGAAACTTTATCTTCCATTATTGGGAAAGCGATCGGAAAAAATAGAGGAGGCTGATTGGAATCTGTTGGATCGACAAGTTCTGGGGGTTATTCGATTAACCTTGTCGAGATCCGTTGCACACAACGTCATCAAGGAGAAGACGACTGTGGATCTCATGGCAGCTTTGTCAAGTATGCATGAAAAGCTGTCAGTGAATAACAAGATACATTTGATGAAAAAGTTATTCAATTTGAAGATGATAGATGGTACATCTACTGCATCACATCTGAATGATTTTAATACTATCACAAATCAATTGTTATCTGTTGAAATTGAATTTGATGATGAGACACATGCATTGATATTATTGGCCTCACTACCAAATAGCTAGGAAGCCATGAGAATGACTGTCAGTAATTCTGCTGGTAAATCTAAGTTAAAATATGATGATATTTGTGATTTGATTTTGGCTAAGAAGGTGCACATGAAAGATTTAAGCGAGACATCGGGTTCGAGTTCAGCATTAAATGTTGATCCTCGAGGGAGATCACAAGACAGGAACTCAAATAGAGGAAAATCAAAATCAAAGCACAGAGGTAAGAGCAAGTCAAGGCCTGGTCAGCAGGCAACTTGCTGGAATTGTGGCAAAGCTGGTCACATAAAGAAGAATTGTAAAAATCCTAAGAAGACCTAGAATGATAGTGCTAATGTGGTAACATAAGAAGTACATGATGCACTATTGCTTGCAGTTCATAGTCCAGTTGATGACTGTGATGCCCCCAACTCCCTCGTACGACCACGAGGAAGTCGCGATGTCGGGACGATGACAACACGGTCACACATCCCATTGCCAAGTATCCAAAGTGTGTGTACATGCAAAAAGTGTACAAATAAAAACACGCAGCGGGCAGATAAGTCATAAACTGAGTACCAGAAATTTTCTTAGTTAAATACAAACCAGTTCAAAACCTACATATTATAATATTACCAATTCAACATCGTCTCAAATTCAAATACACACTAATAAAAACATCGCCAAATATAATATATTTAAAGGCCATCCAGCTAGTCCTCCGGCGGAGCCGCCTCCTCCTCATCAAGATCTGCATCAAAATCTACGGTACTAAAATGGTGCCGCAGGTAAGTAAAATCCAAACAACGCAAGATAAAAGCATATTAAAACCCAAATAATATGCATGAAGTATGCCCACTGCACATATCCCAAAAACATATTTTTCCGCGCAAGCCAAAAGTCTCATTTGGCCCAAAACCTTTTCTTTAAATCACATCTCGCCATTATCTCACATAATGGCCCAAAACCAGTCTCAAAACCATTTTCATTTTTCCTTAATCGAATGCACCATGACCTCCACTAGGGGTCATCCGCAAGCCCTGGCTTCATAACAAGCGATGCCCAGTTTCGCGCCCTGCGCGTACATAGCCAAGCATCCTCAAGACAAGCTATGTCCAGTTCCGCGCCCCGCACGTACGTAACCAAACATCCTCTAGCCCCCGCCAGCAGAGGGGCCAAGGAGTCGTTGAGTAGGGCGATGCCAGGTTCCGCGCCCCTTAGTCCCGCTCCCGTCGTCGCCTAGCGACAACTCAGGGGACGTCACTCAGTATATTACGCTCCCGAGTGACCAGAGGAGCTCCACTGAGATAATAACCCATCCCGGCTTGGGGTCGGGATACACACGCACCCACACCATTTAACTCATGAGAAACCCATTTTCAATAAAACGCACATGATCATGTATGCTCAATGCCATGCAATTAAAATCACATAAAATAACCAACACATCCCGAACATCAATAACAGCCAACAAACAACTCCTTCCTCAATCCATCCGACCCCCAAACTCCTCGAACTCAGTCCGGAATCAACAAACCAACCAGATGACAAAATAAATTATTGTAAAGGCAATAATACATTTAAATCTAAAACGAAGTTTGGGAAAATACTTACAGCGCTATATATGATTTTTAGAAGGTTTGGCGCGCAGCAAACGATGAGCGAAAATCAATGTAACAGTGCAAATGCACTGTAGCCGTGGGTCGCAAAATACCCACTTTTGAACGGGGACAAACCAAGACACCAAATTGATAGGGAATGGTCTAGGGATATTTATGAAGCTAGTGGAAGCGAGCTTTGACCGTGGGTCACGGCGAAAACGCCGGTAGAAGGAAAAAATGGGTAAATCGGAGTTGAGCTCGTGGGAGCTGCTCCGGTGACCGATCGAGGCCGGGGATGGGTGGGTTAGGTCGGAAGAGGTAGGGGAAGAAGTGGTGAAGAGTGGTGGCCGGAGGTGGAGCGACGGCACCGGAAACGGCTCAAAACCGTGCGGCTTAGATGGGTTTTTCCGGCTAAACGGCGGCACGGTTGGGGGAGATTTTCGGTGGGGTGGTTCACCGGAGGGAGGGGGTTCTTTTGGTGGGGGTGGTGATGGCCACGCCGGCCGGACGGCGGTGGGCTGGGCGTTGGTCGGAAAACGCGTGGGTGAGGAGAGAGAGAGAGAGAGAGAGAGAGAGAGAGAGAGAGAGAGAGAGAGAGAGACCGAATGCGGGAGAGAAGAGAGGAAAAAAAGAAAGAAAAAGAAAGAAAAGAAAAAAAGAAAAAAGGAAAAAGAGAAAAGTAAAGATGAAGGAAAAGAAATGAGATCCAATTCTCATCTCTGGAGTCCAACGACTGATCCAAAAAAGATAACTTTAAAAGCAATAAAACCAAGAAAATATTTTAAACACGTCGTTAAGCTAAAATATATTAAATAACTAGTGAAAACCAACTATTAAATTTTAAATCCAAAAACAAGTTAAAATAAATTAAACAGCAATTTAAACTCAACAGCGAATAAAATCCAATTAAAATCCGATTATTTAAAATACAAGCATTAAAATATTAATTAAATTAAAATATTCCTTCAGTGAAAATACACGTAAAAACGGGGTGTCACAATGACTGGATACTGGATTTAGGGGCTTTCTTCCATACATCTTCCCATTGGGAGCTAATGCGGAACTATGTTGCAGGTGATTTTGGGAAGGTGTATCTAGCTGATGAAGAGGCTTTGAACATAGTGGGGGTGGGAGACATTGACATTGCACTCCCTAAAAAGAACAAATAGATCTTGCAAAAGGTCAGACACATTCTTGAGTTAAAGAAGAACCGCATTTCTGTTAGGCAGCTCGATGAATGTGGTCGTTCAGTAGTGTTCTTAGATAGGACTTGGAAGGTCACAAAAGGGCCATTGGTACTGACTCGGGGTAAGAAAACTGGTACACTCTATATGACTACTGGTTTGATTAACACTATTGCTACTACCGTTGCAGAGAACATAATAGATTTGTGGCATTGTAGGCTTGACCATATGAGTCAGAAGGGTATGAAAGAACTTCTGTCCAGAGGCAAGCTACCAGAACTGAAGTCAGTTGATCTTAGTATGTGTGAGAGTTGCATTATGGGAAAACAAAAGAATGTTAGTTTTTTGAAAAGTGGCAGAACGCCTAAACACAGGAAAATTAGATCTAGTGCACACAAATGTGTGGGGACCTTCCCCAGTGGCATCTCTTGGAGGTTTTTGTTACTATGTCACATTCATTGATGACCATGGTAGGAAGGTATGAGTATATTTTTTGAAGCATAAATCTGATGTATTTAATGTGTTCAAAATTTGGAAGGCCATGGTTGAGACAAAAACATGCTTGAAACTGAAATGTTTGATATCTGACAATGGTGGTGAGTATATTGATAGTGGGTTCAAGGAGTATTGTGCAGCTTTGGGTATAAGAATGGAAAAGACCATTCTTAAGACACCACAACAAAATGGAGTTGCTGAACGTATGATTAGAACCATAAATGAGTGTACTAGAAGCATGAGGTTGCATGCTGGATTACTACCTACTTTCTAGGCAGATGCAGTTAGCATTGTCGTCTACTTGATAAATAGAGGACCATTAGTTCCATTAGATTGTGGATTGCCTGAGAAGGTTTGGAGCAGAAAAGAGGTCAAATTTTCTCACCTTAAAATTTTTGGCTGTCTTTCTTATGTTTTTATTGATTCTGATGCTCGTAGTAAACTTTAGACTAAGTCAAACAAATGTTATTTCATTGTCTATGGAGACGAGGCATTTGGCTATCGTTTTTGGAATGATCAGGGTTGGAAGATCATAAGAAGCAGGAATGTGATTTTCAATGAGAATATTGTGTACAAGGACAAGTCTAGTACAACTTCTAAAGCAGCTCTTCAGGAGTCCGAGTTCGTAAGATTGGATGACCTACCAGAGGTCATAATACTGTGCAGAGATGTGAGTGGCAGGAAGAATGGGTTCAGTGCACCAATTCCTATTATTTCGCAGTCAGTTTCAAAGCCGTACACTCCTACAGCTGCAGTTCGCAGGTCAGTTAGGACTATACGTCCTCCACAACGTTTCTCACCTACTTTGAATTATATTCTGTTGATAGATGGTGGAGAACCACAGAGTTACAAGATGAAAATTCTAGCAAGTGGGAGTTGGCCATGAAAGATGAGATGGATTCCTTGTTAGGGAATCAGACATGGGAGTTTACAGAACTTCCATTAGGGAATAAGGCATTACACAACAAGTGGGTATACCAGGTGAAAACTGAGCATGATGGCAGTAAGAGGTACAAGGCCAGACTTGTTATAAAAGGCTTTCAGCATAAGCAGAGTATTGATTACTCTGAGATCTTTTCTTCTGTGGTAAAGATCACAATCGTCAGGATGGTACTGTCTATAGTTGCTTCTGAAAATTTATTTCTTGAGCAGTTAGATGTGAAGACAGCCTTTCTTTATGGAGACCTTGAAGAAGACATCTACATGCACCAGCCTGAGGGGTTTGTAGTACAGGGAAAGAAAGGTTTAGTTTGCAGATTAAAGAAGAGCTTGTATGGCCTAAAGCGAGTTCCTAGACAGTGGTACAAGAAATTTGATAACTTCATGCGTAGTGCAGGGTACATCAGATGTCAGGCAGATCATTGTTGCTATGTCAGGAATCTTGACAATTCTTACATTATTCTATTGTTGTATGTGGATGACATGCTTATTGCAGGGGCTAGTATTGATGAGATCAATAATTTGAAGAAGCAGATGTCAGAGCACTTTGCAATCAATGATTTGGGAGCTGCAAAACAAATTCTTGGCATGAGAATTGTCAGAGACAGAGTCAGAGGTACGTTGAGACTCTCACAAGCTGAGTATGTGAAAAAGGTACTTAGCAGGTTCAATATGGACAAGGCCAAACCAGTTGGCACACCCTTGAGCAGTCACTTCAGACTCAACAAGAATCAGTCACCTGAGTCAGAGGAGGAACAAGATTACATGAGTAAGGTTCCTTATGCCTTAGCTATTGGTTCACTTATGTATGCTATGGTTTGCACAAGACCAGATATTGCCCATGCAGTGGGAGTTGTAAGTATATATATGAGTAACCCAGGAAAACAACATTGGGAAGCAGTGAAATGGATTTTGAGGTACCTAAAAGGCTCCTCAGAAACATGCTTATGTTTCTTAGGAGAGAGCTTAGAGGTGCAGGGCTATGTTGATGCTGATTTAGCTGGAAATATTGATAGCAAAAAGAGTACCACAGGCTTAGTTTATATTCTTGGTGGTATTGTAGTGTCATGAGGTTCTAATATACATAAAACAGTTTCTTTATTTACTACAGAAGCTGAGTATATTGCAGTGTCAGATGCTGCAAAGAAGATGATATGGCTACAGGGCTTCTTGGAGGAATTGGGTAAAAAAAATCAGAAAGGCACTCTCTATAGTGATAGTTAGAGTGCCATATTCCTTACCAAAAATTCAGTATTTCATTCCAGGACCAAGCACATTCAGATCAAATATCACGTCATACGATCATTGTTAGATGACAGACAGTTGTTACTTGAGAAGATTTGTGGAAGCAAGAACTCTGCTGATATGTTGACAAAGGGTGTTACACTTGAGAAACTGAAGTTATGCGCAACTTCAATTGGTCTTATAGCATAAAGACAGGGGCAGTGAGTTGCAAAGGTGGAGGATATCATGTTTGAGGAAGAGGACGATACAGTGAGTGTACCAGTCTCTAAGTGGGTGAATTGTTGAGTACTGTGGAGTCTGGTCCACATCGCTCAGGCGGAGGCATTGGCCGCTGGAGCGGAGGCAAGTAAGAGAAATCAGCTCGAAGACAGCTCGAGCAGTTGCGGGAAGGAGGTTGCTCGACATGCCGCTCGAGCGAACATTGCTTTTACACGGATTTAGGGTTTTTTTTTTCCGCCGTTTGACTATAAATATGTTATTTTATAACATATGGCCGTACATTGTGAGAACAGTAATCGCCCCACCATTGTATTGTGATTCCTTAATAAGAAAAATCCTCTGCAGCTCTCGTGGATGTAGGCAATTTGTCGAACCACGTAAATCTTTATATCGTGTGTGATTGATTTCTCTTTCGTATTTACTTTTTCACTTTATTGTCATCGTTTTCACAACATGATATTGCTGCCTGCCTTGTTGTTTTGATAATTTTAGTTTCTATTCTTGTTGGTATCAATCTGTAACGTCAATACCATGCATTTCCTGTGAATTAAAAATGTTGGGCGTCCATGGTCATGCATCGATGCTTTAAATTTCTAAAGTTGTGTTTGGATTGAAGAATTTGAATTTAGATTTGGATACCAAATCAATGCCATGATTTTAAGTTCCTTTTCTTTTCTTTAATGTACATTTGGAATTCAAATTTTCAAATGTTTAAATTTGGTGCAAGTCTAGATTTCAATGTATGATCTAATCAGGAGAAATGAATTTTAAAGACTCAAATATAGCCATCCAATCCACTATAATAATTTTTGAAAAAAATCTAGTTGCAAGCACAACTGTGCACTAATATGTATATCAATCTTATGTGATTGGTCAAAAGTAGATTTTATTAAAAACAGTATTAATTTAAATTTTGAATATGCAAAAATCAATATTGGTACGCAGATTAATATGCAATTATGTTTATACTTTTGAATTAATCTAGATACAACCCTAAGGTATACAAGTCATACACATTTCTTTCAATGTGTATCATTTTTCTAATTTTGTGACTTGGTCTCAAATCTCAACGTGGAAAAATATGCTCAACCGACCCTATTTATACTTCTTCTTCAAGTAAAGTCTATTTTGTTATCTTATCACTATAATTTTATCGTTGAAGGAAAGATAAATAGAATCTTATTTATAAGCAGGCGTAGAAAACACAATATTGATATTGTAGAATTTGACTTATAAGAGAAATTCAAAATCAAATCCTTTTCAAAATCAAATTCTACCGTATTGTATTGGTGATCTAGAAAGGCATACATGTCCTCCACATTGACTCGGCGTACATGACAGACAAAGATGGGCCTTCCATAATGATGGGCCTTCCTCCTCAATTGCTTAGTAATTTCCTTTTTGATGTAATTTGCTACGTTGACCTTGACTTTAACAGACAATGTCGTTTGAACATGTGACCAAACATGATGAGCATGTGTTCAGACCAAGTCCATCCACGAGGCAGCAATTGGGTGTAGTCGCATGACTTTATTAATGCCAACTAGTGAAAGACCTCGTCCTATTGATAGATATTGCTATAGTTGGACAACCTTAACTTAGCTTGAAAAATATGTCTAGATGCTGAGGTGATTTTAAATGATTTGTGAATAGTAATAAAAAAAAAGAATAATTTGTTAATAGCAGTGAACTGTTTGTCAATTACCAAACACAGATGAATGGGTTTTTCTTCTATCAATTGTACCATTAACCAAGGGGGTTCATAATTTCCCCATGCATCTAACCACAAGGGTTACATGAAGGTCAAGCCATACAACAAATTTTCTAAAAAGTATTGGGTTATGAATAAGGAGTAGTAGCATCTGATGAAGATGAGGGGTTGAGAAACAATCCAACAAACTGAAAGATTACCTAAAACATGAATCGTGAGGTCAAGGACCATTAGATATAAGGTCTGACAGGTGGTATTATTATAAGGTGCATAAGTGGCAACATCACACAGCAACTTGATTAATAACTCTTATCTATATCGATTGCTTGTAATTAATAACGAAAGCAAAATAATAATGAAAGATCATTAAAATATTTGTCTTTTTTCCTATGACACGTAGTGGAAAGTTGATGACGAAATGTTTAAGGATGTCATTGACTATGTCACCGTAGTTGGAAGATGTATTTACACTGCTAACATCTTATTTATACCATATTATCTAATTTATTTTTTTTAAAATTAAGAGTCTTGTTGAGCTATGTTATCTATTTTTAATATTGAATATTAAATTACTTAAAATTCTAAAAGTCCATTACACTTCGAATTGATTTTCTTTTCTTTTTATTAAGTGATTTTTATAAAAATAAACTCACAAATTGACATGATTTCATATTATATGTTTGATTTATTTTACAATAAAAATAACTTTATAATCTGACATACCGTATAAAACTTTTATTGTAAAATTAATTTAACTACTGCATGAAACTCAATTTGTGAGTTTACTTCTATAAAATTTTTGGGTGACTTAAGTATTCTTTTTTTCATATATACATGGGGAAGGGGGATTTGATCCTTGATTCTCTTAGTGAGAAATCCAAAGTATTGCCAATTGGTCCAAAGGACTTGGCTTATGATATGGCATGGTTACCTAATTTAATCAAGAGTGCCCCCACTGGTTTGGGGTTGACTGTGAAATAACTTGTATTGTATTATAGGTGTGCAGTGCATACATGGCTAAATATTGTTTTCTTTTCCTTCTCTTATCAGCAGCAGCATCATCATTATCCTAACCAATATAAGTAATATAGTGAATGTTAGTGTTGGGCTTGATAATCTACATTACATTTGCTCACACTAATTCCAAGAAATTATTGTTATGGTCAAGTTGACTTTTTGTTTGGTGGGGATTGAGATTTATGCATTAACAATGATTAATCTTTCTGATACTTGAGGAGTTTGATTTTCTTGCTCTGATGATACATTGGGTGTCGATGTATACCATTTTGATTAGAATACCATCTTCATTAGGAGATTTTGTATTTATTTACTTCTTTCACTAGGCGTACATAACATATTATTTATTCAATTATAAAAATCCATTTTTACTTTATCTTCTTCTACCTGCCTTAGGAGTGGTGGCGCCTGCATGGAAATTTCTTTGGTGGTTTCTGCTTATTTCCTTGGAAGTAGAGTTTCTAGATGATTAAGATAATTGAACTTGGTTTTTGGGCAATCCGTTGCTTTCACGAGGCTACCATGAAAGTCCGACATTAATATGGGTGCTTCCTCTCAATTTCAGCGAGTCAGTGTTAACATCTCTCTCTCTCTCTAACATTAATGAGTTAGCTATTTATAGATGGATACAGTTGCACGCCTCTGTATCTCTCCATCCAAGAGCGAGAAGACTTTCACAAAGTCTCTACCTAGTGTTTGGTCCTGTTAACATTTGTCCTGCTACCAGTTGCTTTTTTTTCATTGTCTTTGTTTGCTGTGTATGAGTTGCTCCTCAGGTAAGTTCAGATGACAGAATACAGTTATTTTAACAAGGTTAGAGATTTGTCAGTGTGTTTTTTGTTGTTACACTCGGATTGATTTCTATTTATCTTGCTAGTTTTCTTGTACTAGTTATATCTGTTAATTGCTATCATTTTGGTTATGTATCCGTTGTATTGATACATAGGAATGTTGGGGTTGTTCATCTTTGAGAAGTAATTGTTAATACTTTCAGATACCTTTTTGTAGTCGGCTCATGTTGCTTACGATTGGAAATCTTGGACATGATATTGTAATTTTTTTGAGGAATTGCTCATCCCTTTTTGCAAAATGATGTGTTGTTCCTAAAATATGCTTGCCACATCGCAGAAAACTGATGAAATCGAGATGCATCAATGAGTCAATGTGCAGTTTGTGAAAGAATTAGAGGGTCTCTAGGAGATTAAGGCCTCTGCTCGGTAGAAGAACAATTTCAAATTTTTGAAGCAGTAGCAAGTTGAGACGTTAATATGGGAGGCAAACCATCCAGATATGACAGTCAACGCTACAGTTACAGCCATAATGATCCATATGGATATGCTTCGTCAAATCTCGGTTCCTCATCAAATTTCGGTTCCTCATCAAATCTCAGCTCTTCATCCTCTCCTTATCCTTATGCTAGAAAGAATTTTGATTATGATGCAAGGAACAGTATGCAGTCAAGGTACGGAAGAATTGGTGACAACTACAACTCATTGGAACAGGTATTGTGCCGTTGCATCTCCTGAAGAGACTGTTTGCATGTGTCTCCTAAGCTTGCCAGTGCTGCTGCCTGAGCACTTTCATCATGTTTTACAGGTCCATTGATAATTGGAATAAAATGAAGCATATGGTAGGAGATGAGATGAAACTATTATATTCTTGGGTTAGGGTAAAGCATCTTGAGCTTCTTGTCGGCCTTAAGATAATGTATACAAAACAACTATGATAGGTTAGATGAGTCTGATGTTGAGTTTCTAGCTCTCTCCCTTGTTAATCATGATAAAACATTGAGGCCTTCTGCTGTTTCTTTCAATCCTGACACTAAAAATGGTCAGATTTAAAATTAGCTGATGTTATTCTTAGCATACTCTCCTGCTGATTCTTACTGGTTTGTAATCAAACTTGGATCCTAATATTTGATTATGCATTATAGGTGACGGAAGCTCTTCACCAAGCTGGTCTCGAATCTTCCAATCTTATTGTAGGTATTGATTTCACAAAAAGTAATGAGTGGACAGGTGCACGATCTTTCCACCATAGGAGCCTGCATCACCTCGGAGATTTGCCAAATCCTTATGAACAGGCAATATCAATCATTGGAAGGACACTATCAGCTTTTGATGAGGATAACCTTATTCCTTGTTATGGCTTTGGTGATGGTAAGTAACAGTGCAACTTTCCACTTAGATGGAAACATGCGTCACAGATATGCACAGATATGCAATCTCTTCTGTCAAATATGTCAATTTAGTGAGGCTTAAAGCATAACAGTCTAATCACTGTCATGCTTTTGCAGCAACTACACATGATCAAGACGTTTTTAGCTTTTATGAGGATAGGACATGTAATGGCTTTGAGGATGTACTTGCTCGTTACAGAGAAATAGTTCCACATGTACATCTATCTGGTTGGTTAAATTATTCTCCAAACTTCGGGGTTTTCCCCCTTTTGGTCACTTCTCAGTCATTTATATTCTAAAATGTTGTATACTGATATGACAGGTCCGACATCTTTTGCTCCAATCATTGAAACTGCTATAGGAATAGTTGACGCCACCTGCGGTCGGTATCATGTTCTTATGATCATTGCTGATGGACAGGTTGGTCACATAAGTTCTATACCTTCTAATTGTAGCAGATCCGTTTTAAGATTTTATTTTAATTGAACTAGTAGCTGGAAATTCAAACTATCTCTATTTAGATTTTCCCCTTCATGCTTTATGGTCCTCTTAACCTGATGTTCTTGATTCTAACATGATATGCAAGGTTCTGGCCAATGGTCCTCAAGAGCGAAGTACCATTGATGCAATTGTAAAAGCAAGGTTGCAATATTACTTGAGCACCTTTTATATGAGGTGACATGTCTTCTACAAAGTCTGAAGGGATTTTTCATCCTTTTTGTAGTAATTATCCTTTGTCCATAGTTTTGGTTGGAGTTGGTGATGGACCGTGGGACATGATGCACCAGTTCGATGACAACATTCCATCTCGGGCTTTTGATAATTTCCAGGTCAGGGAACCGAATTGGCAACTCATGCAACCAACTTCTGTTCGTGTCTTGCTAGTTTTTGACTCTAGTTTTTTTTTTTTTATATGCAGTTTGTAAATTTTACCGAAATCATGTCGAAATACAGTCAACCATCCATGAAGGAGACAGTGTTTGCTCTGAATGCACTAATGGAGATACCATTACAGTATAAAGCTACAGTGGACCTCCAACTTTTGGGGTATTTTCACTATCATGCACTTTCACATATGACACAAATAAGTGAAACGTTGCTAAAAAAGTAATGAGAATATTTACCATAATCCTATCTTACAGCTCTCAAAGAGGAACACTTGGAAAGTTTCCCCTCCCTCCTCCAGTTGGGAGCATTTCAGTGAGTTCTTATGCTAAGTATATACCGTCAAGCAGCAATGATCACGGCAATAGATACTTGCAGTCAAGCAGCAGTAACTATGGAGATGAATTTCAGTATGCGCTGTCTCCATATGCAGAACAATCCTCACATGATAGGGTAGTTTTCTGTTTTTTGGACACTGTGGCACAGCTTTTTAATGGTGAAGTAGTGAACATTAGTTATAGATTAATTGCATTTTTTGATAATATATTATCTGAAAGAAACATTTCAATTATGCTATAATGGTTGGTTCCAATTTCTTGATAGTCTTTTTATGCTGCAGAGTTGTCCAGTGTGTTTGTGGAGTAAGAAAGATCTTGCGTTGGGATGTGGACATCAGGTACTCTGAAATGGAAACTGGAATGACTATTTCTCTGATCAGCCATAACATCAATCTATTATCTTTTGCAGACATGCTGTGATTGTGGAAGTGGTTTAACCTTGTGCCCAATTTGTCGAACCCACATAACCACAAGGATAAAGCTGTATGAGTAATGAATCCGACTGAGCAGCCATATACGCGGCCATATTGAAGGAAGCTTGTTAGGCTCTCCTAAAGTGGCCTTCAGTTATATCACAGTAGCTACACTTTAGCTGTATTTAAGGAACCAAAGGTCATATGATTTTGATTTCTTTGGTTTTATGTGTGCTTAAAAAGTTTTTCTGCTCACCCAAAAGAAAAAAAAGTTATTGTAATTTCCCTTTAATTGAATCAGAAAATATGCCTATAGTAAGCACTCAAAACTTTACTACTAATAATATGACATGCAAATTGAAACAGATCAGTTGGGTGTTAGCTTGATCTGGCTTAGAGTCCTACAAAGCTCATAACAGCTCCTTGAACTTTCCATATTCTGCTACCTATACACATTCATAGCTAGTGAGGCTTTATGAGGGCGGATGAGTTGATCAAGTATTGAAAATTGAACCAGGATTATTTCAATTTAGCTCAAGAAAGAAAATGGAGTTGCAACTTGTGGATCATGTACTAGAGAGAGAGAGAGAAAAAAAAAAGAACAGCCAAAAGAGAAATTCCAATGATTCCCAGCCCCCCCCCCCCCCCCCCCNGCGGCACGCAAAAAGACATACACGAAAGAGAGAGATGAATGAAAATAGAGTTTTAACTTTTAATTTTTTTTTAATGAAGAGGATGGTACTCCAATTTTATTAATAACTCTCACTTAGCAGAGGAATATCATATACAAAGGGAGCATGGGGTTACAATAATCTCAAAACCAAGCATCTAAAGAAAATGAAATGAGAAAATTAATAAAAAAACTATTACAAAGGGCACGTAAAGGAATAAAGAACTAGAGTCAATGCCGAAAGTTAGGAGCACCTGCACGATCCAGAGCATGCAAACCAAGCATATGCTTAGGCAATTGAACTAGAGAAGAGAAACTTACCGTGTTGCCCAGGGCTCCAAATGAGGCGAGACTATCTGCTAAAGTATTTCTCTCTTTGTAAACGTATTTGAGACTAAAAGGAAAATGTTGCTAAACTGTAAAATATCATCCCAAATATCAAAATATTACCAGGGGGGGATTCAGTATTAAACCAATTTACAACAAAGAGAGAATCCAATTCAACAATGAGTTCACAAATACTTAATTGTAACACATAGTAAGACCAAGTTTCAGAGCTAATAATTCTGAAAGAGTGTTGGTACCAAAGCCCAAGAAACAAGAAAAACCAGCAATAATGGATTAATTAGAGGACCTAAAGATGTCACCACAGCCAAAAGACCAGGATTGCCTTTGCAAGCACCATCAATATATAAACTTACTTGAAGATTAAAGACAGTTCTCCGCCTTCAACAGTAACATATATCACCATCCATGGTGCAAACTACGGTACAAAACGATCGAGATGGTTAACAAATTACACTATCGTGAAGGCAGACAAAAGTATGGGAAGAATTGACTCCCAAAATCCACATTTCTTTTTCAAAGAAGTCGGAGCGTCATGAGTTTTTGTTGTCACCGTAATAGTTCCATCCCAACAAACACCTTTTGGGAAACTGGATTGCCTATTCATTATCTGATGTTTCAGGTACAAAGCTTTTATCATCTTAATAAATGTATAATATATTGAAAGCTGATAAATATGTTCAGAAATCCATTTCGAAATAAGAATATAGGAAACTGGATTGTTTGTTGAGACGACCCCTTGACAGCCCTTAGATAATGAAAGCATAATGTTAGAAGCATTGGTATTTACAAAACTTTGTTCTGTCCATTCACATTGTCTTCTCATCCTTGCGATTGGGATAAAGTCCTCAAATTTCTTAAAGCATATCCTTTGGTTGTCTCAACTCATGCTTTTAGTTTTGTAACCCATGAATTTATAAAATCTAATAAATTCTTAGAAGTCATGATAGAGCACCACTCATCTACAACTAAATCACCACTTCTAAATATAATAATATTTATTTAAAAATTAATCATATAAAGTTAAAGCAAAAGTAAAGAAAATTTTAAAAAATAATATTATTTTATTAAATGGTTGTATATAAATTATAGATAAGTTGGTGTTTCATCATTTCTCATACATTTTTAGAGAAGTTTAAAGAATTTATAGATTATTGCTCTTGATGGGGTAGAGTTACTTTAGCCTTATATGTTATAATTCTTGGTGGGTAGATTTAGTTTTTCAGAAGATGGATAGACTTATTTTAGTACACTAGTAGAGGAACAACATGCAATGCACGTTTGCCTAGTTGGGTTAGTTGGTTATTTCAGAGAAAAAATAATATTTTTCATAAAAAATTAATCCTGATAAAAATTTTAATATATAGGGAAGAAAACCTTAATTCTACCAATTTTTTTTTATAACAATAGATAAGTGGAGTATAGTAATTACATGTTTGCGCATATCAAAATATAAAAACATTAGTTCAGATTTCAACATAAAGTTTAAGACAAACTTAATTCAAGTTTAATAAAAATATTAGTTCAAAATGTGTTTTTTTCATCATCATTATAGCTCTGGCCCATGTTATAAGGGAACAATCGAGACTACGTTGAAGTTTTTGTGTTGTTGGTTGAACTTGTCTGGGTCTACAGCAAGTTAAATCATCTAATATTTTTGTGAAACTTGTGCTGCAATATTCTCAATATATGGTAAATGCTCCTGCATACTAAATATTTAATAGCATCATATGATTAATAAAGACATAAAAAATTAATATGCAGAAAATTGAAATACTGTAAATCAATATAAGTTTTATTATGCAACGCAATTAATTTATTGAGATTTTTACTTTTGAGAATAAGAGTTATTTTTTATGTCGACTATCTTTTATATATGTTGTAGATAAAAATAACATTTCTTATTGAAGAAGTGATAACAAGGGGGTGATGAAATAGGCTTTATTTTTTTATTATACACTCAAACAAAAGATGACATTATATGTAAATTTAAAACATGGGCAACGTAAAATAAATTAAAAGGCAAACCAAAATAAATAAAAATGACAATCATAAACATTTAAAATAAAAAAGAATTAAAGCTATCTAATTTTTTCAAAAAATTGAAAGGGAAACCCAACAATATACAAACTCAGCTAAATATATTAGTAATATAAATATATATATATATATAAATCTAAAAAAAGAACCAATAAGAAAATATACAAATCCAAACCAAAAAAAAATAAATCTGAAAGACATACAAACCTTAAAGCACCATCAACTCCAAATCAAAAAGTGCATATTCATTATTCCCTACCAAAAAGTGCAGATTCCCTGCAAGAAACAAACCAAAAAATCAGATTAACTAAAGGAAAAAAAATGATGACATGCAAAAAAAATAGAACCTCAAAGCATCAACTCCAAACCATACGGTGGAAATTACTTTTGTGATATATTTTCTTGAACAAAAGTACCATACAAAATTCTCAATAAAAGAACCTTTCAATTTTTGGTATAAAATAAAACAACAAAATAAAAATAGCAAAATATTTAACTTTTTGTCTCTTCATATTCCATTTTACTACTTTCAGACTGTTCAAGAGAATAAAATTTCTTAAAAAAAAATTTAATCTCAATATAATATAACCCATTACTAAACTGTCATAAATATAAAAACCATAAACTCATGATATAAGATAAACAACCAGAAGCCATATTTAAACTATATGTAAAAAGAAAATTTAGAATCTTTGTTCTGCCATTTTCCCACCATATGAGAGGCACTTAATCATTCCCGAACAAGAGTATGAAAACCATCCTCCTTGTTCGTGAGTTTCAACCAGGAAATCCTCCTTGCACTCAATCTTTTCACTCCATTATATTTTATATGAAAATTAAAAAATAAAAATTATAATAATGAGATAAAATTAGATGAGATAAAATGATCAAACATTTTACAAATCCAAACGAGACCTTAATCCACTAACGATTAAACGTCGCAAGTGACAAACTCAAAGACAAACTAACATTTTTCTATCTATAAACCCGGGATATAATATATTAGAGTTCTCTCTCAAATAAGCATCGGCTTAAGGGAAATTATTAATTATCAGCTCAGACTGAGTTCGTAATTAGGAACATAATCACTTGCTAGTACTTGAGACGTGCGCCCCATGAAACATATATAGGATAGAAGTTATATATATACATGATCAAAACATGAAATATATATATATATAATTTCCTCTTTCATTTTTTTCTTTTATTTGAAAACTTCCTCCACAAGAAACATATTAGATGATTTAACTTTAATATATTGAGAATAGCAGCTAGAATTTGAAATTAAATCCCAAGCAATCCATGTACGTTAATTAATTTGCATAAAGTTACTATGTAAGTATATATGTTAATTTTCCACGTACGTTATCATCATCTCTCACTTGCAACAGCCACTGGTATATTAAAAATATACTTTAAGGACACTCAAGCAAACAGATGTTAACCCATTCAGCCTATTGAGGAACCGAGTTTTGCTTTCTCGTCATCGTGTCACTTAGCAAACAGCTAGCAAGTAATTAATCCTATGGCCCAACAGATCAAAAGTTTGATGGAGTACTCGAAAGGCGATCTCCTCTGATTCCTCAATCAAAGCCTTCGAATCCGAGGCTCCCTCGCCTACTGCACGTGAATTCCTTCAAGCCCGGCAACACCACTCCAAGCCGCATCACCTTCTTAGCCTGGGTTCACCACACAGTAACCTTGGTTGGAGGAAAACCAAATTCAAGAACCACCCAAAGTGGTCGGAAGTCCCAATTGCCGTGAAGCCAACCTCCACAACGTGAGTCCTCCTTCCACTTAAAACCGACGCCACAACTCGGCCACAGCCCAGTCCTCTGTCGTCTCGTAGCATCACTACACCAGTGCACCACCGTAACACCCCTCTACTCAGCCATCGTGTGATAGTCACTGTCCAACTCCACGCACGGCAACCACCTGCACGTAGAAACAAACGTATGCACCTCTATTTTTGCTGCTCAAAACAGAGCATGGTTGAAGGAAGCAAGACCCCACGTACCTCCATCATCAGCCAATTTCTCGCCGGAAACGTCCACACGACAAGGCCACAGATCGGTTGTGCTATTCACGTGATAAGGAAGTTTTGGTTTTTACCAGCTAATCAATCTCAACTTTCGTGAGATTGGCGACGAGACCCTTGATTTGGATTCCTATCCTGTCGGATGGATGTAAAAATAGATGCCTTTCAAGTCATTGTCAGTGATTTCGATTGGATACCAAAAAGATAGGAGGAAAGGAAAACAACGGAAGGGAGGAGAAAAAATGAAAGGAAAAACCCAGTATCCGAGGCTCTTATTGGTTAGCGAGAAAATGAAATGGCCGAAGCATTCACTGGGGACCCAAGTCACACGGTGAGTTTGAGATTGGCGACGAGACCCTTGATTTGGCGTCACATGAGGATTTATTGGCTTCTCTTGGGTCGAACTTCATAGAATCGGTGAAGCTGGCGCTAGCGAAGCGACTGCGGAGTTGTTCTTGAAATTGGAGATGGAGATCGACGGTTTCATAAATAAACGGACGTGCATAATTAATGGACAGCTTTTTCTTTCACAGAATACAGACCGACGTTCATAATTAAATTTTAACTGCATTAACCATTTATGTTAAAAATACAAACTTCCGTTTATAACTTCTGTTTAAACAACAATTTCCGTTTCATAGGCTATTTATATATATATAAAGATTATGGTTCTTATTTCCTATATCCACTAGATAAAGTTTGTTAGGTTTTCCATCACTAGAGCACAACACAAGGAGAGTAGGGAAGAAAAGACTCGCGATTTTTTAGTAATTTTTCATTGAAACTTGAGACATGGAGCAGATGCTTGATCCGACCTGATCCATTGGATTAGGATTTACTTGTACTTGTATTATACCCATATACCATCGTCGTACTCTTTGGTTATCATCTTAAATAAAATTATCTACAACTCAAGAGAAATAGATATATTAATGCCGAATCACATAAACCTTGTATCGTGTATGATTGATTCTCCTTTTAGTTCTTAACAAAGACCAAGGTCTCAACCAGATTTTGAAGATCAAAATTTTCATTTACTGCGTGATAGCTCAAGATATGTCAATTTCATTATGTTAAGGGTGTTTCTTTTTTAAATGTAAATGGTAAACAAATTACCAAAATTGATATTTCTCATGCTCGTGGACTGTCAATATGGTTCAAAGAAAAAATAAGAAAATTTTTGGAGTATAGTGCTCTGTTCAATGCATCTAGCCCAACTAGTGCAATCACGACAGAGATGTTCGGCGTATGCCGAAGGATGAACAGACCAGCCAGAAACATTTTAGTATCTTCCAATTTTGCAAAGGGTGCAAAGTTTCTCGAGTACCATATTTTCTTCTGAATCACTTTTCATATTACATTTAAAACGATACTTCCATAACATCCAAATGGAAATAAAGATGTAGCCAAATCCACAAAACTAAGTCAACAATGGCGGACCTGTTGCATTGTACTGTATAGAAACCAATGATTCTTGTTTGGAAAAAGAACAAGGCACCCACATCCTTCGACGAAACAGCACCACATGCCTAGTTGACGGAGAGACTTGAGGTCATCGACTTCGGCTAAAGGATTGAAACACGAGTATAAATAGGACGCAGGAGTCGAAGGAGATGTCATACTATATTTGTTCAGTCAGTTGTGAGTGGGCTTGAAGATGGTGAGAAAGGAGAAATTGGTGATTGCTGTTGCTTGGCTCCTGGTAATGGCATCCATTATCATGTCAGCAAATGCAACGGTAGGCGTTCGTCTGCAATTAATTGAGCGTGTGGTTCAACCCCAAGGTAAAGTCATCATCAATTCTCCTTGCTGCTCATCATTTTGTGTCAGTTCTAACTTTTATGCGCATGGATTTTAACCCTCATGAATCCATGATTTTTGAAGCTGGTTGTCGCTGCTGCTGGTTCATTTGGAAGCCATTAATCCGCTGTGGAAAAGTATGCTGTGAAGACGGATGTTGCACTTGATGCATCCCAAACTTTCTTAAAACTTACCAGATAAACAGAAGAAAAAGAAATGAATAATTAATTGTATGTTGGAGCATCATTCTGTAAGTAGCAGAAGGTTCTAATGGTTTGATTTCCCGAATGCGGTTCTCTTTGGTTTCTGTGTACAACAACTAAACTTTGCTTTGTTGGATGTTCTAGGCAAAAAGATGTATCCAGGTTAATTGAAATATTTTAAAAAGCAGTGCTACATCCCCCGATTGTCTCCCGAGGGATGTAGTCCGAATGTCACCAAATAAGCACTAAAAAAAAAAATTTCATTCATTTTTTTTATATTTTTAAATATTTTATTTAAAATAAAAAATTCACAACATTATTAAAAAACACTTTCTTATTCATTAAGCAAAAATAAAATAAAATTCTTTTGGGCGTCGGGAGAACTATTCGGGAGCTATTTTCAGGTGAAATAGCATTTCTGTATTTTAAATGCATAACAGAACCATGGTCCATCATTTTACACATCTGTTTCGTGGGCATATCTCATTACAAATCATGATTCAAGATGGAGAATGCAGTGAGTTATTAAAATATCTGATAGACATCAGTATCAATTTGAAGAGAGAGAGAGAGAGAGAGAGAGAGAGAGAGATGAGCTAGTTGGATATAGAGTATAATTGAATAATTCAGCTCCACAGGCGCTTACTCTGTTTCTTACATGATACACTCGGTCAATCACATACCCGGAATAATTTTGATTTTCTAAATAACTATAGTTTTCTATCTCCTATGTTTAGCATTCCTAGTTTCAGAAGAGGGGGACTGTGAAAAACCCACTAACGAAACCTCATTTCACATTACAAAGACCCAAAATCCCCACATAATTAAACCCCAAGGAATGGCCCACCGACGCACCGGTCGAAAACTTGATGAACTAACATCAGTGACTCCAACAAGAAACCTACAATCACCAACAGAAGGGTCAAGGAAAGTGACCATACCAAGCCCATCAAAATCGCAGCTCTGTGAATTCTGCATTTGCAGCTGATAGTAACTGTTGAATGCATATGAGATATTTCCCTTTGCTCCAATGCCATTACATGATCCCCCATAGTTAAGTGTTGTGCAATCTGCTACACTACAGGCAAGTTTCATGTGATTTGTCACAGCTGAAAAATCTGTAGATGGGTTTGCCACACACCATCTAGATGGGAGATACTGAACATTCCTTGCATTCTTTAATAATCTGTTGCCCATACCAAGGTTTAGTGGATATTTAGCTTGGCCATCAAAGGAAAAAATGCCCCAATGTCTCTCAAAGGTTCCTGGAAGTATGCTCTTTGCCCCTTCATCAAGTAGACTGAAAAGGTAAATATCCATTGGAGGCACACCTGGCCTCAATGGGGTTCCTTTGTTACTCACAACATGATTTATGAGCCCTTGATTGAAAACCCTCGCAGCAGTGAGATTTGCACCAATGGCACCATCTGTAGGCCAACCAACCTCCCCAATAATTATAGGCATCTGACCATATCCAATTTTGCTTAGTGCTGCAACTAAAGTATCAAAATTTCCATCGAATGCGTTGTAGTAAACGTTGGGCCCATCTGTAACGGCATGAGTAGTCCCCTCAAAGAAAGCATATTCTTGTGGAAAATCCGAATTACCATAGAGGCTTAGAAATGGATAGATATTGACTACAAAGGGGGAACCATTTGAGTTCAGGAAGGAAACAAGTTGAGTTATAATTTCAGTCAGTTCAGGTCGGAATGCCCCTTGAGAAGGAATAGAGGACTCATAGGCATCGGCATTGCAAGGAACCACCAACTTTATGTAGCTTGCAAGATTCACTTTGGCCAAGGACTGTTGTAGGTTGAGCAGTGCAGGCATGACATAGGACTCGTATTGACCTGAATAACTAGAAAGGAAGGGCTCATTTCCTACGGCAACATACCTGCAATGACAAGGTAAGAACTTAATAGCTTGCTGATGAAACCTGAAACTCCTGCATGTAAGAGAGATAGAGAGATATCCAACACATACTGTGCACTCTTATTAAGAAGTGTCATTTACAACTTAACACAGGCAGTTGAGTTCTATCGATTCTAAGAATTCCTCTCTCTCTCTCTCTCTCTCTCTCTCTCAGAGTATTCACAGACAGTATTTACTGGCATAATATCTATGATTGGATTCAAGAAAGCGTAGGCCTCGGGCACTTTGGTGAAGAAAAAACTATTTGAAGAAAGACCAGAATTAAGCTTACATCTTGGTTTGAGCTTTATTTGATTTTGTATATTCTAGATGTTGGTTTGTAGCATCATATTCATCCGCCATAAGTGAGGGTTCATTTATAAAACTAGAGTCCTATCGCTCTCACAAGGCGAAGATTGGAGAAGATGAAATTCAAAGCTTTGACAGGACAGGCTCAGAACTATCAGCAGTTCGATGGAACTACCAGAAGCACAAAGTACACTACTTAAGTGGAGATAGTACATGAAGTAGACTAATACATGGACCGGCCTTTTTGACCTTTTGCTCTCTTTTCCTTTCCTGGATCAATTTGATATAGCCACTAAATGATCATTTTAAGCTTTGTGCCAAAAATCCGATATTATTTACTAAATCAAAGTATTAGTGATTTTAAATTAAGAAGTTATGACCTGAATTGTCTGTGATAACTGCATTTGCCAGTGAAATTGCAGTAAGAAAAATTATTCCACAAGTTTAGCACCTACGAAACAATAATTTCCCATTCGTGAGAGAATAAAAATTACCTTCTATTGTGGGGGAATTTTCAATGCCAAGTAGAAACAAATCATTTTGGCTCCACTTTCAAATTAATGAGTAATCCACCCCGCGTCCGCCGCCCCCCCACCCCCAACAACAACCCCCCCCCCCCACACCAGGCATTGCTCATATGCCTGACTAAGCAGATCGAGTAGATCACTGCCCAAGATATACCAGTATCACCATGGGCGACAAATGCTCATAGTATATACTTGATGACAATGTGCATACTTGACAATACAATTAAGCTATAAAGAAGTTAAGAAGGCAACGTTTGGTAACCAAAACAACTAAATATTCAGATCCACAGACGACAAGACAGAAACCAGAAAGAGAAGGTAGGAGGAATTAAAAAATTTTGAGAGAAATAAGCCTAAGAAGTGAAGTTACCTGATATCAACACCACCTTTAATCACATATCTGGACACATTCTGTCGAACCCACAAATCAGAGGCCACAGTGGATGAGCTCAAGGCAGCCAGCATCTCATTAGGGATACCAACCATCACCTGTATCCCACTCCCCATGAGAGCCTCCAAAACACCCGGGTCTGCCTCAAACAGCTTCACTGTTGGTATCTTATTGAGTTTCAGGAGATCCACCACTGTGGAGGGCTTCAGCTTGTGGAATGACAGGGTCCCCCAGTTCACTCCTATAACTGATTCTGCCTTCAGAGATGAACCTACAACAAGAATCACAGAGAGGAGAGCTACGGCTCTGAATCTGAATCTGGGCTCTATCATTCTTGTCCGTTTGAAAATGGAGACTTTGGGGGCTTCCAAAATCATTCATTCAGTCATAGAATTAAGGTTTAATTGAAACTTTATTCAAGAAAGATGTGCAATTTGGCCCAAACAAGCAAAAAGAGACGGCTCTCTTTTTGTCTGTTAAGGTTTATTTGAAGCTTTGTCCAGGAAATATTTACACAGTTTCTTCCGCGAGCGAGGGAATGAGCAGCAGTACGGGACCTGCTGGTCCCAAATCTCAAGAAGAGCTAGGGGCTTGTCTGTTGAATGCAAACCACCAAAAAAGAGTAAAGCTGAAGAAACTCCCAGAGATTATGAATGATCATATGAAAATGTATACCATGACCAAAATACCCTCCACTGCCAGATTCTCCAATGGCTACCCTTTGCGGCTACCCTTTACCTCTTTTATGCAAATCGCAAATGTAGACACGTCTAAAAAAGAGTGAAAGTGCGTATGATGTGACATACCATCTTAGCTAGTAGTCATAAAACAAATGTGCCTTTGCAATTCACCTTTGCTGGATGGGCAATGTAAGTTTCTAGAGTAATGTTTCGTATAGTTTTAGATTGTCAAATTATTTTTCAATTACTCAGTTATCTAAGAATCTATATGAGTTTTGAAAGTAATTAATAAATTACTCAGCACTCGGATAATGAAAGGTGCACACTATCTTTGTCGTTAGTGAGGAATTTCTTATGATCAGGTTGAGGTTGCGACCAACTTTCATGGGGAATTTGCAAAGTAGGCGCACCATGCCCACCGCATCTGCATCAGCATTAATGTTAGGGAGTGGGTAAAGTTAAGGGTCCAAAACTCCGGCGCTATGTGTCAATGGTTGGTTGCTAAAAGTTATATGATGCTCAGGATTATGCCATCTAGATAGATAGATAATTCTCTTTATGGTTAGATGCTCTGAATTGAATGTCACCTCAATGGAGTTTGATTGCCAAGTGGGTGGTGAAATATTCCTCTCCATCCACATGAAAAACTACCTCATTTTTCAGCTCAAGCATTCCTTTCTCATTCAAAACTTCCTTCGATCTTCCTCCTATACACATGAATCTCACCTGCCGCCATCCCCCTATAGCAAATGCCAAATGATATGCATCAAAATTAATCATCATTTTCTCTTTCTTCATCTTAGGACTTGGGAGGTGTCCTATAATTTGCCTGCGAAGAGGTTGGATCTAGCGTCCTCTGCGCATCCACTCATGTCTAAATGTTGCCCATTTCGGACACCGTGCATGGGGCACAACACTTATTACGGCCCCATATATAAAACAAGAGAGCAAACCATTTTGATCCATTTCTTAGTCTTCATTAATATCATGGGATGAGTTGTTATGGGGAAGTTGTTAGGATCCCCATCCTCTTTCGTAAATTTCTAGTTTCAATAATATCATCTAAACTGGATTACAAAATAGTGTAGACCATAATAATGGTAGTACAATAGCATTTACAAAGCCTAGATGTAACCCATATAATTGAAGCCATGTTAGAATATTATAAAGATCAAGAATTTTTCCTTAAAGCACAAGTCCCACATTTCTGTTTTGATATACTTTGATACCATTTATAACTATTTAATAAAAGGCCCAAGCTACATAACCTATACAATTAATCAATGATACAATTAGAACCTCAATGAAACATTATAAAGAGTAATGGTGTAAAAATAAACCAAAAAATCGATCTGAACCAGACTAATTGGTTCGGTCTAGCTTTCAATCGATTTAGTTCGGAATCGGTTTCTTCATTTTAAAAACCGGTTAAATCCGGTTTGAAATCGGTTTTACGTTTTTCAACACTAGATTGGACCAGTTCACATATTATATATATTATATTAATTTTTAGAAATATATATATATATATATAATATATTTTATATTATATATAATTTTTATATATAATATATAATTATGTATGAAATAATATATTATAATTTATAACATAATATTTTAATCTTAAACATGAATATTTATTTGATAATTTGTTTTAAATATAAAATATATATATTAAATACATTTTATTGCCTAATAAATTCTCAATATATTTCTTTTGATAAATACATTAATAATACTAATATACTTAACTGGTTAAAACCAGAAAATCAAATCTAACCCGATCCGAATTGATTAACCGGAAGTACCTGTTTAGGGGGTAATCGATGTTAAAAAATACAAAATCGGTGTTACCGGTTCGGTTCTAGATTTTGTATGAAATCATACCAAAACCGGACCGGTTACACCTCTAATAAAGAATAAAAACTTCTCATTTCCAAATAATATGGGATTTCATGTAACATTGTTTATTCGGATTCCGACCCGGAACTGTTCGGGTTGTATCCTTTTTTTTTCACAAAATCAATTATGGATATTTGTATTAATTTTTGAAAACAAATACCAAATAATATATTTATATATATATATGTTATTATTAGTACATTATGTGTATTAATTTGTCGACAAAACAATCAAGCAGAAATATTGGAAAACACAGGATTTGATAATGTCCCACCATGCACCACCTCTACTTCCTCTCGCGTTCTTTGCACAACAACGTTGGCTAAGCTAACCACATGCAACTCATCTATTTCTGTCTCTTTGCATAAAAACGCTTTCATAACCATCAACACATTAATTTTGTCCCCCGCTCTTTTGGCCTCTCCTTCCACCTCTCTCTTTTGTTCTCTTTGCAGCGCCTTGTCGTTCACGGTGCCACAGCCAGGTTTAAACATCAAATAAATAAATAATAAAAAGAGTGTTCCAGGTTTGGTATCTGAACCGGGTATACTCAAATTTTGCTATGCTAGTAACAGCTCGAAACAAACAGTTCCTAGTTATAAACTCGGTCCGAATGAACATGCCTAATTACTATCTATCGTTATCATTTATCAAAATCGGTTATCAGACTAAATTCCAATAGTTATTATCACAAAATCAAGCTCAAAGACTTATAATTTATTTTTTTCACATGTAGTCCCATCACCCAAAGAAGACCATTTTCAAACATTCTTTTGACACGATTGACATATAACTTGCCATACCACGCGGTCGCAAATTGGCTTTTGTGCAGTAGTTCCTTTCTCTATATCCTTTATTTTTCTTGGGACAAATGTCTTTACAAAAAGACTTACCCAGGTCTGAAAGAATGCTGTAAGTTGCCATCCCATGGACAATCATTATAATAACAAAATTTCTACCATTTTTAGTCTATATATAAAGTGATGGACCTGATTTATTTTGGCCTGGCATCATGCCTTCGTATTAGTTTCTGGGCAAAGCAAATGCCTTTGTACGTTGTTTGCTAGCAAATCTTCCACATAAAATATCTATAACGCAGGTTAAAGGCAGTAATGGGCACTCGTCTAGACCATCCCCAAAGTAGAGAGGTCCATACATTTTTTGTAGGCTCAGAACATGAGCTGGATGGCCCAAACTCAAATAAGACAGACTCGCTGCAGCGAAATTGTTGGTGCTAGGAAGTTGATAACTACACTTTTATTCTATTTTCTAGCTGCTTTTAGATTTTTGGAGATTTGTAAAAGTAGACGCATATATATGAGATTCCCTCCCTAGCTTTCCCAAAGCCACAAAAGCATTCCGGTTTGTGCATCTTTATAAAAGTTGGTGATGACACATTATGCATAGATGCTCGTGATCACTTCCAACCAAATGCTGCGATTTCAAAGTAGATAAAATAGATTTTTGCCCCAGAATCTAACCCAAAGTGTTCATGTCATGACCACAGAATGACTGAAATATTAATTATCCATCCATCTAATAATGTTCTAAACGAGAATCACATGACATTAATTTGGAGATCAATCATATATAACATTTAGAAACCATATATGCATATTCTAGTGAGAGTTTCTGCAGGTTGAAGATTTGCTATAGTAATTAGTTTTGGCTTTCGATCAAACTCTAGAACCCATATAATATATTTTCGCCCCATTTTCTTTTCTGGTTCATTGCATGCTGCATCAACCTTCCTTGGACCTTGATGAATCAATCTGGAAATAACCATATATAAGCTAGCTCTTGTGAGGATTATTCTTCAGCTTAGAGACTCAAAAATATAATATGTACATATATATATATATATATATATATATATATATATATATATATATATTTATAGCACATACGACCAGAGCTATTACTAATTGCTAAGATGGTTGGTTTAAGGAGTGAATTAGACGCCCGGCCACTGGCCTGTAGAGAGAAAGATCATTTTGTTGTAACGCCCCGGTTCCGAAAGTCTGGAGAGTTAGCTTGTATTAATGAATATCAACTCCAATATCACAACTATAAAATCCGAAAAACTCCATAAAATATTAATTTATTTGCTAAACCCAAATATCCATGCTTCTTCACGGAAATACTAATCAAAACCTTCAATAAAATAGAATAAGAACTCCACAAAGACTTGAATTACTCATAACTCGAAGTACCAAAATAGCCGCCAAAGGTAAACCTACGAAAGATTATCCTCCAAAAATACTTGTACTCTTAGTACTTCTTCATATATGATTATCGAACTTTTTCATTACTTCCTGCTTGTGTTTTCTAGTTGAACTATTCCAAAATCATCTAAAAAATATTATGGAGATAGGGGTGAGTTATCAACAACTCAATAAGTCATCACATATACTAATATATAAACATGAGTATTTATATAGATCAGAATGCATAACAAAACATTTTCCTTTTCATTTTCAGAGTGCGGAAGCATAAACATGTTATTCAAAAATTAGAGCAAAGTTTCAGAAATATTCATATTTAAAAGTACTTTGGCATAACGTATCTGATTCATCATCATCATCAATCAAAACATCATATCAAATCAGAAGCCATGTTTAACCCTCGTGGTAAGGTTGTACATCTGCAAATACCTAAGCAGGTGCATATCAGAATTGAAACAGATTACCAGTATTCTTTCCTGTGGCAAGGTCATATCACATCACATAGAAACAGATACCATGTACATCTCCTGTGGTAGGGTCCCTTAACTGAACAAACTAGAGACAGAATCAAATTTAGAACCAAATAGCTATGCTAAAGACTTTTCAGATACCACATCTTATCAAAACAGAGTACTAACCATAATCATATCATCTTTATGTTTAAAAATATTTTTATTCAAAGTCTTTTGGCATAGCATAACTGACTACTATCATATCATAACATTATATCACATCAGATGTCATGTTTAACCCCCATGATAGGATTGTGCAAACCCCGGTAGTTAATTGAGCAGAAACATAATGTGAATCTTTATCTTTTTTATTTTTGGAGCCTAGAGTATACACACAGAAAAGACCACCAGAAAAATCACTTTGTTTTCAAAGTGGGTGTACCAGAAACAGAACAGTTGATACCAACCCAAACAGAAGCCACTATTAGCACCCGTAGGAGGTCAAATAGATTACCATTCACAAACCATATCTAGATTCTGAATGTCATGCCAAAAGTTTTCAAAAATCACATCATATCATATCAGAATATAGAACATCTTCGGATCATAACATAATCATATCAAAAAAATATAATTTATGCATAAAATTTTATATTCGTTCTCTTTTGCACAGTTCAAAAACTGAATGCCAGAAAAATAAGCTCATGTTTACACCAGTCATGACAAAAATGTCTTCTCTTTCATCAGAATTCACGAATGATGCCGAACAAATAACTGAGGTTGTTTTCATAATTATTTTCTTAACATATAATCCACATTTTCATAAATCAACCTCATTTCATTTTATTTTTATGCAAAGTCTAACATAGGAATTCTACTTACCTGAACTTCTTAACTTTTCAAAATTTTCTCATAACAGTGCTAAACGAATATCAATCATTACCTAAAAATTCATAAAATCTGAGTGAATCTCCAATTGAACAAGTAACATATAATCGCTCTTGAAATACTCAAATCGTATATTTTAACTTCTCAAAGAAACCTACAATTCTCTTAACCTCAAAAATACCACCACTTCCTAACATCATCAATATTCACTTAATAGAATTCATACGGAAGAAGATAAACAAATGAGTATTTTGTTCAATACGAAAGTCAATGAATACTTATATTTAAAACATTTAAATACCCATAACATATTAATACAAAATAATAGGAAACTTAAAATAAACTGAATAAAAATGTTATCAATACAAATAGAATTGTTGATACTTAAAACAAGGTCCACACTAATAAGGCTAACTTAAAGCAATTTAAACATATATATATATATATTTGAAAAATGCTATGGCCAACCGGCCTGGGGCCTCGTCGCGGCCTCGGGTGACGTGGCTTTATGCCACGTCGTCAGTCAATAGTCAATAAACGTTTTAAAAAAAAAAAGGAAAATATTGGGGGGAGGGAATACGATGGGATGAAATCAAAATTGAACGAAATGTCCTTCGTCTTCCACGAAATGTCCTTCATCTTCCTGTCTTCCTTCGACCCTTTGAAACCCCATCTTCTTCCCTCTGCGCCAAGAGTCCATCGTCTTCGAGCCATCAAACCAATGTCGTCGCAAGCAAAGTATTCCCACGATCTAAAGAGAATCGACCGAAACCCCCATTCTTTTTTGGTCCCTTCAAAACCCCATACCAACACAGAAGTCACCGGCTTCTCCTTCGCCCCATCGTCTTCGAGCACTCATCTTTGTGGTCGTGTTCAGCCAAGCAAAACCCCCATCCCATTGTCACGATCTTCTCCCCATCGAAACCCCCATTCTTCTACGTCTTCTCCCATCGTATTCGTCTTCTCCACTAAAGTCACCGTCTCATGAAGCCCATCCAACGAAGGCCCTTCGTCTTCTCCACAGTCAGCGTTTGTGTTCTCCACGAGCCCTAAAACACCCCCGAAGCCCCTTTGTCTTCTCGAAGAGACCCCCTTTGAAAAACACTTGTCTCCACTGAAGTCACCATTCGTCTTCTCCTCCCAGATCTAAAATCCCCTTTGTCTTTGTATTCTCAAAGTAGGCAAGGTAACATTACTATTACAGGGTATTTCATTAGTTTTATTAGTTGTGCTAGTATATGTGTGGGTTTGATTTGGTTTTGGTATGTGAAGAGATGTATGAATTACGTGTGCTCCGTGCTAATATTGCTGAATTTCTAGGTCTATTTTTCTTCGTTTGACCATTAATTCGGTTAAATGGTGCTTTTATTTCTGGTATGTGAAGAGATGTATGAATTACGTGTGCTCCGTGCTAATATTGCTGAACTTCTAGGTCTATTTTTCTTCGTTTGACCATTGATTCGGTTAGATGGTGCTTTTATTAGCCTTAGATTTGTGAAGAGATGTATGAATTACGTGGCAGAATTGTTGAAGAAGGAAATGTTAGAAATGTAGATGCAGGAGAACATATGTGGATGTTCTATGAATTCGATTAGACTGTGCAAATGTCAACCAAATGCATTAGAATTGTATGGCATACTCCTGTTTTTTATATATGTTTTTTCTGTTCATGGTTCAAACATTTGTCAATGGCTTAAACTACTGTCAAACCAATAACTCTTTGAGATCAATGCCATGGTAAGTGAGGTGTTGCAGCTTAAGCGCACAAAAATTAAATCTGCCCCAAAAGGAATCTGACATTTCTCTATCTATGCCATGTGATCTATGGTCTTAGTCTTTAGATCAATTAAAGGATAATTTGTGAAACATATTTGAATAGCAGTATAACCATCACTTATTGAATTCCTCTATTAATTGGGAAGTAGATATTATTAGAGCAACATATGATTGGGAGATTGACATTTTGGCCTCTATTTCTATCCAGTTATATTTGGGAGTGGTAACTGAAATGATTTTTTTTTCAGATTCTATATTTATCTTCTAATTCATTTCCTATGTATTTTGTGTTTCTCTCATCATGTACTCACTGACAAGTACATGCATAGAAAGGCACTCAAGAATGTTAGACATGCCACTTTTAGCTGTATGAAGCTTGCAAAAGAAAAAAAAATAAATTTGTAAAATAATAATAATATTAATTTCAGTTACTCAAAACTCTCTCCAAGTTAACTACTTTGTCATTTTGGGGGATCTTAGAATGTCGTCATCATCAATTTCTTCCTCATCCTTTCCTAAATGTTACTGTGAGATTGAAGCCACTATGAGATATGCAAATACTGCAAGAAATCGAGGATGACCCTTCTTAAGGTGTCCAAAGTACAATACACAGGTAATGTGTATTTAAATTTTGTGATAAGATATTTTTTTTAGCATCACTTTAGTATGAACTGAATTATCTAACATTTTTGGGCATTTGCTGCATTTGAGTAAGGATTACCATATTGCAAGTTTTTCAAATGGGTAGATAGTAATCAGATGGGAGAGCTTGCACTTCGAGAAATGACCATCCAAGCACTATTAAGGAAGCTAAAAGAACTCGAGAAGAAATTGGATGATGTCCAAAAGAGGGAGATTGAACTAGAAGGGAGAGTGGTTGAGATTGAAAAGAGAGAAGCTGAGATCAAGCTAAGAAGCACACAGCTTCCCCTTAGCTTTTGGGCATTTGCATTTTTTGTTGCATTTTACCTTGTAGTATCCAAGTAATCATCATTCTAGTGTTTGTAACCATCACTTTTGTAATGGACTTTTATTGTACTGGACTTATGCCAATGTATTGGACATGCCACTTTTGTAGTCAACCGAAGTAGTCCCTTTGTATTGGAATTGTAAACCGTATGCCAATTATGTGACTAGATGATATATAAATCGCCCTTCAATACTTTCAGTTAAAATCATTGTTTGTATTAGATGTTCTATTTTGGATGCAATAATAAATATCTACCATCATTTTCTAACTATCCCTACTTTATCTCTAGCATTGTACAACCACTATCATTGGCAGCAAGTCCGGATTAATTTTCAAGTTTTCATATTCAGTTGTGGGGTGACAGGAACGTCAGTTCCATCATGAATAAGCAGAATTCATTTGGGGTCCAGTACTCCAGTTGCTCTGAAACTTGATCAATTGAATTATTTTCTTCATAATTTATTGTAATAATATTATTTGCTTGCCGTTCGGATTTTTTCCCGGGTTCGGCTAAATCCAGTTGAACAGAATGCATGTTCTTCTATAACTAGATTGTATTAATAAAACCATTTGTGGCTTATCTTTCAATATTCAGTAAAGATGGCTAAGCTTCTCTATATTTCCATGGTGTTGTTTCCTATTATATAGTCTTTTTTTCCATAAATTAAGGTAAGATGTCCATCAAGATATATATTGTGTTGGTCTAGATCAGTCGGTAGCCTATTGGGTAACAGCTTGCAAGCCAGACTCCCTTAATTAGATTTAGGTACAACTAACTCAGCAGTTGACTTGGAAGGAGTTTTTTTCACAACAGGGTCCAGCATTCCAGCCAATTCTAAATAATCATGACTCAGCTGCTTTTTCCTTAAAATTTATAAAATTCACAAAAATTTTATAAAATCACAAAATACTCCTTCTAAATCCACAAAATAAATCTATTAATTCCACAAAATACATCTATTAAATCCACAAAATACTCCATCACAAATAAATAAATTGAATTACATTCATTATACAAAAATATTATAAATTCACTAAAATTTATAAAATTCACAAAATAATGGCTTCAATCTCTCATCAAGCCACAAAATACTCGTATAACACAACCATATCAACTCAATTCAAATTAAATAATGCCCTAAAATTACAATCAATTCAATCTACCAAAATCAAAATAAATTCACAAAATAAACATCTAATTCTCTCATCAACCAACACAATATATACCATCCACAAAAATCTTCTAAATTCCCCAAAAAATCCCATGAACTAAATTCAATCATCAGAAATTTACCACCTCAATTAAAGTCTACAAATAATACATTAAAGTCCAACAATTACAATAAAGTCCACATTCACAAAGTAACCATACAAATAATATAGTAAAGGCCAGAAAATGTAATTAAAGTCCACAAAAAATTGATTAAAATCCCCAAAAATCATTCCATGCCTTGTGATCCATCCATGTCATTTCCATCCATCCCATACTACAACGGTTGTGATCCATCCAACCCAAACTGCATCTATAAAGAATAAAAATCCAAATATTAACGGACACTTTGGGAACTATATTCAAAGTTTTGGGAAAAATAAATTCATCCAATTACACTTTCTTAACTCTGAATCAATGTTTCTCGGAGTTGGGGGGGCATATCCATGTCAGTATTGCCAAATAAATTCCTGCAAGTGTCCACGGCTGGTTGCCTTAGCTTTTCGCATGTCTATCTCCATTCTTGATACTCTTCGCAAAGATGAGAGTCTGTCTTTCCTTCGCACGACATGTGGACTACGTACAATACCAGAACCACCTCCTATATTTGTGTCCTTTGCCATACAACATGCATTGGAACCCGTTTGTGTCATCGATGGGGGTTCTTGGTTGGCATCATACAACTCTATCATTGCATATAACTTACTTTTTGCATCCTCAGTATGCTCTCTAGTACCCGCTGCACGAGTAATCATCTGGTAACAGATATTCAATAATTCTGAATATCTATTAGAATCTGCCTATTGTTCCGTTGCATCATAGCTACTATGGATTAATGTGTATCGTCTTTTAATATCCTTCCTCCATCGATCTAAAATGTATTTATCTGGCAAAACTTTAATCTCGTTACATCTAAAAAGGGCGAAAATGTGCCGACACAATATTTCCCTCATCTCAAATAATCCACAAGAACACTTTGCAGTTGCATCTACCTCACTATAATCCACAGAATATGTAACCGGCTTAGTGAAATCTTCCAAACGAATTTCATCTTGAACCACATAGGTCTATAATGCACCATCACTCTTATGTAACTTTGGATTCAAATTGATCATGCCAGTAACTTGCTTTTGAACTTCCTTGAATTTTGCATTCGTGTACAACTCTTAAAACCTCTTCTCAATTGATAATCTAGATATGCAGGGAATTGTGACACTAAATGAGTGGAAGTCATCGGCATTTTCATTCTCAATTTTTTTTTCAAAGCGTTATCAAACTGGTCGACAAACTCTTTGAGGTTTGTCTTAGCATGAACATAACCGTCAAAAAATGCATTCATGCTCTCACTCCGCTACGTCGTACTCATTCCAGCCCAAAATGACTCTTTTAAAAATGCCGGTACCCATTGCATACGGTCAACATATAGGCTTTTCAACCACGCATTCTCTTCCAAGTTGTAAGTGGTAATCAATTGATCCGAACACTTCTCAAACTCTTCAATACATTGGGTGTCATACACACATTCATCAATTCATTTTTCATCTCAGATTTGTATGAACCATATGAGCCAAGTTTCTCTGGAACTTTCTTTAGTATATACCACAGACAAAATCTATGTTTGGTTTCTGGAAAACCAAGAGCAATTGCATTTTTCATCGCTCTATCCTGATCAGTGATAATGGTTTTCGGAGCTATACCATCCATACACTGCAACCAGGTCTGGAATAACCATACAAAATTCTCAGTAACCTCACTGGAAATCAAGCCTGCTCCCAACAAAATTGATTTCCCATGGTGGTTTACACCAACAAATGGTGCAAAGGGCATCCCATTTCTATTCGTCAGGTAAGTGGTGTCGAATGTCACCACGTCACCGAAATATTGGTAGGCTGCTCTACTATGGGGGTCTGCCCAGAAAATATTCTTTAACCTCCCGTCATCATTTAAATCCATCAATACAAAAAACCCAGGATTTCTATATTGCATCCGTAAAAAATACTCTCTAAGTGCTCCAGCACCACCTGCGCCAAATCGTAGATGTCTTGCCTTATCGATATAATTACGACAATCTTTTTCCAAAAATGGAAGGTTCTCGAATCCACCCGCGCCAACAACAAGAGATCCGAAGCTCTTATTCATTCGGACTCCAGCCAAGTCATTTGTATCTAGGATTCTTTTTACCGACTCACTCACTTCTCTATTACATCGAAAGAAGCGATATTTCTTTGGACTGAGGCCATGGTTATGGATGTTATGAACTGTAATCAACCGAAGCTTTCCATCAATTCTTAAGGCATTAATCTTTGCCTTACATTATGTCTTCCCTGTTGGACGTGGGTTGTCAACATTCATATTCCGAGCCTTCCCACCCCAGGCATAAGTAAGAGTGACATATCTAACAACCTCATCTTCTCCCCTCTGAGTCCTTTTCGTCATCACCCCAAAGCCACATTTCTTACCATATTGCTTATAATAACTCAATAAATCTTTAAAGGAATTAAACTCCATCCCCTTTGTTGGCTCCTCAACCATATCATCATCATCCATTACCACATTCTGATATGTCCCGGCACTACCATCCTCTGTTTCCCGTGTATTTTGTCTATCCTCAGTACATTCTTCAACTGCTGGAGATGTACATGGCACTTCAGTTTCCCCACCATCAGGTCTATTATCCTCTTTACCTTTATAGTTGCTTGTAGCAGAGCTTGTACTGATGTGCAGAGTCAGAGGTTCCATGCCATGTTGAAATGGGTATTGGTTGCCAGCTGAATATGATAGAAAAGTCGGTGACCACACAAGCACTGGCCCAAAGTACCCATTTATGTAATTTGGGATGTTTGGACTAGTTGATGGTATGCCCTAACATATGAACCCAGAAGCTTGTTATTGATGTAACTTTCTAATAAATAAAAACTATACAAATTCCAATTTTTGTATTGATATATATACCGCAAATGAGGTGTTTGAGCTGCCTGGTGTTAGCGTAGATGGTTGTTCTTTCCCGTTTCCCATGCTGAAAAGAAGACAAATGCATTGTCAATATATCTCTTATGATAGAATAAGAGTATCAATACATTCAAAGTCTCAAATAATATCTTATTTACACCTTAAGTATGCACAATCAGCTAAATTTGCAAAATCTTTAACCTCCATACGCTAACAGGACCAAAGTGTTCAGCTAAGCTACTTAATTAGCACCTCCATAATTTCTTGCCATACCGGAATAAGCTAGCTCTAAACTCAACTTCCTATTACATTCAACCAGCCAATAAGTAACTAGCTACTTAACCAAATTCCTAGTTATTGAAGTTGATACAATGTCTCAAACCATCCAAATAGCCTGATCAATTTGAGCCCCATATTAGTTTATTTAATTTATATTTTGGAATTATCTCATTTATACTTAACTCAAACAATATAATCGAACCTAGTAAACACTTAACTCAAACACAATAATAAAAAAAACAAAAATTGATACCGGTTGGCCATGGCGTTTTTGTTTTGGAATATTCACACTTAATTCAAATACAACAATCCAACCCAGTAAACACAATAATCCAACAAATCTTCAAAAATTAGTGTAATAAATGATTTCACAAGCAACTTCAACGCAGGCAGCCTCCAAAACCATAAATAGACCCACCCACCTGCCACAAACGTGAAGTGAAGCACCCTACTTTTATGAAACTGAAACAAAATCAACAGAACAACTATGCACTATAACAAAATTGAAATGAAAACAAAATAAAATCAACAGAACAAACCAACGGCAAGCACAGATGCCGCCGACAACCCAAACCAACAACAAGCTACTTACACGACGTACGCGACGGCGAGAGATCTGGAAGCTAGGAGGCGTGTACGGAATGAACGACGGCGACCAAACAAGGTTGACGACGGTGACTGAACACACCAAAGACGGCTAACGACGGCGACGGGGACGCACCAAAGACACCTGATTTTTCTCCTCTCCTCCAGTCCAAAATGCTCAAAATGCAGAGAAATGCCGCTCAAAATGGTTTCCCTCTTCTTTTTGTTTTGTTTTTTTTAAATTAAGTCAGCAGACGTGGCATATGCCACGTCAACCGAGGACGCAACCCTGGGGGTACGTAGAAGAACTGTATATATATTTATATAACTAAATTTTAACCAAGCCCATTTATTTAAAACACGACCAAATCTTAGAAAGGTTAAGCCCAACCCGAGTTAAACTAGATTATGGCAAGAAAAGTATTCACTTCTGAAAACCGAAAACTGAAGACTTGAATTCAAAATAAAAGTGTTACCATTCTCATGATCAGAAGCAAAACGTACAAAAGAAAGTTCAGGTAAAAAAAAAGAGGTGGCAAAAGCTTACCCACTGAAATGGAAGAATCAGAAAATGGAGACACCGCGGAGAGACAACAGAGCTGGACGGTGCAAGGCTGAGCTATAGAGAGAGAAAGTGATGAGAAAGAGAAACGGAGAAAGACAGAGTGAGAGGAACCGAGATTGAGCTGGGCGGCTAATTGGCTGGACAACGAGAAACCGAGAGAAAAAAGGTGCGACAGCGAACTGGAAGCGCTCAGACGGACAGACGCTGGGCACGGCGCTGAGTGAAAGCTACGCGGTGGAGACGACGTGGAGATGCGACGACATCTCTAGACCTCTGCGCAGCAACGGTTTGAGAGCACAACCGTGCTCTGTTTTGGGTTTCCTGGAACAGAGGTTTTCGGAGGTTACAGAGGTCTGGACTGTGGTTTAAGGCAGTGGGTGAAGGTTCCAACGTGATGGCTGAAGCCGGCATTGGTGCTTGGCGCAGGTGCAAGGCCGTGAGAGACCAAGGTTGGCTGAGATGCGTAGCATGACTCCGACGGTGGTACAAGGCTGGGCTTCTGTGATGAGAGGCGATGACAAGCGGCAGGGTGCTACGCTGAGAAGACGGCAATGGGGGGAGGCTGAAGAGTGCTTGGGCAGTTTCTCTTTGCATGAAAGTAATATGTGTATATTTATGTGAGTGACAAGAAAACCCCTAGAGAAGGGAAGAGGAAAACTGCCCCGAGGGAGTGGGATACGGATTGATAAGCAGGGAGAGTTTAAGATTTTATGTGAGAAAAGGAAAGGGTAAACCACAGAATCGTGGGGAGTGAAAAACAAATGGAGATGATATTGGGAGCAGATACGTATGGTTGCTTGATCAAAGTAGTGATACAAATAGCCGCTGTTGAAAACCTAAAGGAAAACAAAAGGGCCAACGTGCATGAGTGACGTGCATGGAGGTGGAACTAGATTCGTGCGTGGTTGAAATTTATAAAAGGGCTCGTTTCTAATTTTGAGTCTCGACTCAATATCAAAAAATGATCTAACTTGTTTATTAACAAACAAAAATGGACCTATCAAAAGATTTTTAACCTAAATATCAAATTCAAAGAAAATTACACTAAAAGAAAAATGGACTTTTGCGATCAATTTATAGTAATAAAAAGACTATTAGAAACCAATTTTAGTTGCTAATAGTCTTTTCGTTGTTATAAATTGGTTACAAAAGCTCGTTTTTCTTGTAGTGTTATAATCCATAAAAATAGAGATCTTTAGTCCTATAGACTATTTAAAAAAAAATAAACATATTTGAAAACTAGATGGGCTTTTGGCAAATATAAATATAAAATTTTTTAAATCAGCTTGACACTGAACCCCGGATGTTACATTTGTAATTTAGGAACTTAATGTAAGTAGGGTTGAGCAAAATCTGAAGACAGAGTCAGAGGTTTTTTTCCAAAAAAGTTAGAGGTGGAGTCAGACCAACTCCGACTCTAACTCTGACTTTTCTCTCTAATTCCGACTCCAACTCCACCTTAGATATTGTACATATATTATAAAAAAACATATATGTATTTTTCTATACATTCATCATATATATTTTATATAACTATAACTTATAGAGTTAGTTAAATTTAATAATAGTATGAGCTAATTATTATTTCTAAATAATATATGTATACTATAATATAAATAGACTTATAAATTGACTAATAATCATGTATGACATATGTAAACATATACTAATGCATAATAAACTAATCTAATAACTTGTAATACTAATGTATAAAGACTAATGATAATACTAATGTATAATAACAATCTTTTTATTATACTAATTAAATAATCTTTTTGTTTCCTATATGACGTATCTCTTTGCAATACTAATATATAATAACATTTAATACTAATGTACAAATACTAGTCTATAAATTTATAATAACATGTGATACTATTATACTAATATATAATACTAGTTATTATACTTTAGCTATTAATAGGAATAAGTTAGACACTAGTTATAGTAAAAGTATAATGAGTTAATAACATGTAATTAGACACTATTTATAAAAACCATAAATATAATGATAAGTTGATAACATATAATTAGACACTATAATATGATCAAATGTTAAAAGTATAGTATGATAACAAATCATTAATATCTAATAATAATCAATACTAACAATTATAAAAACCATAAATAAAAAAATTTAGGGTTAAAAGCCTAAAACAAATATTAAGATTAAAATTAATTTTAGGGTTTTAAAAAATAATTTTTAGGGAAGTGACGGTTGGCTTTCCGCCCCATGTGTTAGACATGGGATATAAAACGGTTTAAATCTTGTGAAACATGCAACACGACGCGATGTGAAAAACCAAACGGCACATCACGGCAGGTCTAAGGAGCCTAGTTAGAAGGTTAAGAAGGGTAAAAGCATAAAAGAATGAAGGAGGAAGAGATCAAGTGAGCATCAACTGCGAAATGATGGGGCTTAAGTAGGTTCAAGGCAACGATTGGCATCCCAAAGTCGTGGGAATACATGCGCCCCACGAAGCCAACAAGCCTAGTGTGAATCCCACGGCACGTACTTAACAATGCGACGTGGAGGGAGCCGCTTGAAGCCATCAATGCTGAAGAGACAGAATAGACACAATTGAGTGCCGAAATTCAACCATCAGAAAATGTGCTAATAAAGTCGGAGGAGAACCATCACACATCGCATTAAATGACGAAAAGACCAAGCATGGGTGTCTAAGGACTTGACAATGGGAGAGTCGGGAAGTAAAACGGCCTCCCCATTTGAAAAGAGAGGATATCAAACGGTAACAACCAAGGGAAGACATGTAAACAAAGGCAATAAGAAATTCTCATCAGACCAATCTGATAGGAATTAGCAGGGTAAATTGTAAGGAGATTTTTTCCCTCAAACCAAAGGCCAAGAAGACAAGCCCAAATGCGAGGAGCCCAACTCGACTGGATGGCTCATCAGCTCATTAAGGGCCCACAACCTCAAAACGGAGGTTGACCCATAGCCATAATCATACGGGAAACCCCAAAACGCAAGAAAGGAGGGGGCACATCACCCCAGCACTCCCCTATGACACCTAACCTCAGAGAACCTATGCAGACAGGTGGGCGGGAAACGGGGTGAGCCATTGATCTTCTAAATAGCAAGTCAGAATGAGCCTGACAGCATGCACCTGCAGGATAAAATGGATAGGAAGCCACACCACATTAATGGTGCAGAGCCTAAGACTCCAAGCCGCATTAATTACACCACCTTAAGAGCCACACTACATTAAAGGATTTTGACAAAATGAATAATTGAGGGAACATATACCCAAGGTATCTCCCCCCCCCCCCAAAAAAAAAAAAAAACTAGTATAAAAGCCAATTCCTAGGTATGAAGAACTTTCTCTGATTCATCTATACTCTTGCGCAAACTATTAAGGAGATATTAACTTAACTATCAGAGATTCCCCAAGCTCCACTAAGGCTCCCGACTCTCTGTGTTTTCTCCAAGTGTGTAGGTGAAAGACCGAAAACCTGAGTCTCTGGAACCCAGCCTAAGAGCATTAACAATAGCCTAGCCATTGCCAATGCTAAGTCTAAAATTTAACTAAACATGGAAAAAGTCATCTTCATTGGACTCGCTATACATATCAGGTTTGACATTTATGCTACAGTAAGTGTTAGCGCCTCTTCAAGTCTAGCGAGGGACTATTCTAAGACCAAACATTTATTTTATTATTTTTTAGACTACATGCCACTCATCTTTCGCTCGTTTATACATTGTGGCTTTCCTGCTGTTGGTGGACTTCGACTAGTGCAATGCAGTGCATGTCATCTTTGTATTTGTAAAAATGCACGAACGGTTCACTTATTTTAATAAGAATAGAGAAGTACATGCTAGATGGTGTTGCCAGGGTCATGACTTTTTTAATTATTTTTCGTTGTTTTTATTATTCTTGCAATCTTTACACTTAGCTAAAGTGTAAAATATTTTTAAAAAAATTATCAAAGATTATTAGAATAAATAATATTATATTATTATTTAGATTTTAAGATAACTAGTCCAATATAGACTAATCTAGGTAGAAGTCTATATTATGGCCAAAAGATCGCATTAGACTTCCATTTTAGACTTGGTAATGGCTAGGCCATTGCCAATGCTCTAAAGGCATACGAAACATGATGTTAATAGTTTTAATAATATTTTATTTAATTTTCTTCTTATTTCATTTCATTTATGTAACCAAACAAGGCATAAGAATTAGAGTCAAAATGTTTAGGATGAGTTTTATGAATTTTTCTTAAAAGCCGTAGATCCCATTTCAAGATATGTTTGGATAGTGAAAAAGTTTGAAAAATAACGAGATAAAATTGCAAAAAAAAAAAAAAAAAATACTTGAAGATCATCTGGCTATAGGGCCACTCCTTATGCAACTCAATCTAATGTCTCGTTTGAATGCTCTGATGAGATTAAATAAAAAATATGTGAATTAAAATAATTTAAGTTAAGATATTTTGCATAGTTTTAAAAAAGGAGAGAAAATAGTTTAAATAAAAATATCATAAAATTAAAATATTATTTTTTATTTTAAAATTCAAAAATTTTGAGTTACTTTTTGTGTTTTATTTAACAATTTAAAAAAATTATGATAAAAAAGTCAAAATTTTAAAATTAAAAGATATTTATTTTTAAGTATGTTTGGATGTTATCTAAACATCATCCACATCGAAACGGGACCGTGTTGCCTACAATGTTCAACATCATCATTGGTCATGATCACATGCATGGGTGGCTCAGAACCTACTAGCCGTCATAGACTGTTTATCCAAGTTTCGGTCCAAGAATCCGGATATTTCCGAACTGGAAACTGGACTGGGTTAACCCAAATCAAATCTGGTTGGAAACTGGTTTTTAAAAAATCTGAACCTAAGTTTCTGTTTGTGCACGGATTTTTTTTTTTTATATGAAATCGAAGCCAACATTTACCCAATTCTCGGATTCCAATTTTTACTTTTTGGCGTGGGAGTGCAGGACATGAGTAGTATCCAAGAAAAAATTACTGAAGAATGAGCGGCCATGAACGCGGCAATGCTGAGGAGGACTAGGAAGACTCTTCCCGAAGACTTGATACTAGAAATACTCTTGCGTTTGCCCGTCAAATACTCGTGTTTGGTTTTTGTAAGAAGATTTCACGTCTTTAATCATTTCTTCTAGAGGTTCCAGAGTTTGCGTTCTATTTATCCTCTCCCACTTACTTTATGTTTGGTTGCTAAGAAAAATTGAAGACCTCTATTTTTATATCGTCTGAAATTTCTTTCCAACCTCTTCGAATTCCTGGCTGATGAATATCTGAACCACCTTTGAGTTCTATACACTAAGCTATACCGGACACAAAAAATAAATAAATAGAAAGTACTTCATTTAGTGGTAAAGAGTTTTATTTTTTAATTTATTTTGTATTCTCGAGTCAGGATATTTGCTTATATTGATTCAGAAACTTTATGAACTGGAGTTTTTGGTCAAAATCCTACGATTCCTGAAGGCGGCAACAAGGTTTGCTTTAAATATATATATATATATATATATATATATATATGTGTGTGTATATATATGTATGTATGTATATCGGATACCGGGTTTAAAATTCGATACCGGATTGGATTTATCCGAGTTTTTCTATGTAGATATAGCTCGAATTTGTTCAAGGCTAGAACTCGTAACCAGAACCGCCCTGGGAGATCATGATGACGATCGAAATTATGCAACACATGCATGCACTAATATATTAATAGCTAATTGTAAAAATGCACGATATTGCACTATGACTAAGCTAATATATTTTATACCATAATTAATAGAATTAATAGTACTATTTTGATTTATAAGAATATTAATCAACTTAATAACCTTTTATATATGCCTATACTCTGTTTTTCGATCTGTTTCAATTAATCTTAGTGATGATGAGAATTTTATTACTTCGAATTTCAAAAGCTAGCTTGGCGCTGTAAATTTAGAAAGACAACAGAACAGATCTAGGAGATAGAATCAAGTGTCGTTGTTCGATTATGACCATCTTTTTAAGTATAATTCTCACATGATTACACTGATCTAGTATGACGATGATGAAAGGATGATGATGGCATGGAAGAGAATGACAAATGACATAAATTAATAATAGCATCACTCTGATCTTGATCTCAATTGACATCATTTTCATGATGAGATCAGAAAATTAGGAATTAACGAAGATCGAGATACTAAAAATCTTTCCCAGCAATATTAAGCAAATAAACTCAGCTCGCTTATCAAGTACTGCCCAATGATAAAGAAAACGTGCAACTCTCAGCTCTCTGTGCGTGTCTGATGTCATGCACGCAAGTATATATGGGGTCTTGATGTTAGCTTTCTTTCACCACTTCCACACTGATAATCTGGGCCGGCCGATCCAGCTTCTTTTTCAGACTTGTAGCCAACTTTACAGCATCAACTCCATTCCCAATCACCACCACTCTATCTTTCTCCGCTCCATCTTTCTCCGCTCCTAAGGTCAAAAAATCCACGCCTGCATGCATTGCAAATCACTTATATATAATCTTATTCTAGACTCCAAAGAGCGCGCCCACACACATACATATTATATATGGTTTTGACATCTTTACCAAGTAATAATATGAGTTATATATATATGGAGATCAATACGTAGTATCATTAATATTCGAAGGTTTTTTTTGAACGCGAGAATTAAGCATGCAGTATATATAATTATATAATTAATCATCGATCATCGTACTTATACTAACCATTTATAGCAGCTGCGACCTTGAGTGCCTTTGTGTGACATTTTTGACAATACATCTGCACCTTCACCACAATCTTTTGCTGCAAATTTAACGTCCATGGAGAAAGAGGTCGTCAGAATATGTGTATATATATAAATATATATAATGATCCCAAAATTAAAGACGGAAAAATATGATCGATATCATGTGATTGCAAGTAATACCTTCATGATGTTAGCGATTCTATTGTCTGTCGTCTCCAGGGGCCAAGAAAATAGACACGACTTCTATATATAAAGAAAACGAATTAAGACGAATGAAAGCCCCCCGGCCGGTTTTATCAATGGAAACTAATCTGCATGCATTGATAGAAAAAGTCATAAATTAAAGCTAGCCAGAAGCGTTTCCTGGAAGATTATTCCTGATTAAATTACTACAGAGATCGAATGTCGGTACCAGTCATGACTTTGGAGTCTTGAGTCTTTTGATTTTAATTTGGACTTTGATCGTACGTAGCTAAAGTCAAGCTTCCAAATCCGTGTCGAGAACGCTGCCAGCTAGCTAGTTCATGAATCATGATCAACCGTAGGAGTAGGATCAGGATTTTCCAATAAATAATAAGCCATATCACTTATTCAGGAATATTGGGGCCCTTGAAATTAAAGACCGGCCGGACTATTTCCAATTATCGAAAGAAATGATATATCAAAGTGTGGGTCCAAAGAACTTAATTTAATTAGACAAGTAGGGCATGCATACAGCTGGGGACAAGGAGTATCGAGGGAAATATAAATATATATATATATATAAGTGGTCTAGGTTAATCGACTATATATATAAAAGATATATATATATCATGAGCTAGCTATATGTAATTATATGCATATATAATATGCTCAAACAGGTCGATGATCTTCAGTCTTCTCGTCAAGTTTACCCAAATTTCTTGTGATATATATCAGACTCGGAGCAAGTCAGGCATGCATGCCCCCGCCTGTCTAATGAATATATATATATATGTATATATATATTTATATATATGACTATATATTTCTCTATGTTTTGATGACTTTTTTTAATTGACTTGGTTTTCTAAACGAAGACTTGCATAGTAAGTTGCATGCATGCGTTTATAATAATATTCTAACAACCATTGATCAAGTACTTCAATAAATTATTATTAATATATAAAATATGCATTATGTATCCAATATTTGCACGTAGATATCTTTGAAGTACTACGTCACGAGCTACGTACGTGAAGGAATAACTAAATTTCTATATCATTTTTATGTCTAAATTTATATATATATATATATCTTGTTTGACTAGTAAGTCTTTTAGGGATAGCTCCAACTAGTGCATGTTTCACGTACTCATGTACGTTGACAAGTGATCAAATGACTAAAATATCCATTTCAAGTGAAAATTAGGAGATGATTAATCCTACATGCCCATTTTCATGTCCTCATGCATTTTGTAATTAAGCACGAGTATGACACGTTTATATATAAAATTTATATTTGCAGATCAGTACTCGACTTACAGTTCATCATAATTAAGAGGGGAAAAAAATTAGACAAATTATAATATTTAAACTACATATATATATATATATATAATATTTCTTGAGATTTTAATTAACATGAATAATAAGATATATTAATGTAACCAAAAGATAAAGATGGGTGTAGATGATGTTTGTCTTAGCAATGAGGTGTACCCATACGTTTAATTTCCTAATGCAACTAATTTATAATTACCAATGGTCAATGCAAGGGATCCCGTTATCCTGTCCCGTTAGTCTATTTTTTATTTTTTTTACATTATTTTTTAATATTTTTAAAAAAATTCACAATATTATTAAATAACACTTTCTTATAACTCACTAAGAAAAAATAAATTAATAAATGAGAACGGGAGTGGGCAACCGAATACCCAGCGGATCCCTATCTTTTTCCGTTAACAATTATTCTTCCCCCATCCCTCAAAAAGAAAAATTTTCCTTTCGTCGTCAGACGACCAACTTTCACTTTTTGTAAACTTTTGAGAAAAAAAATATATTAGTTTTTAAGACTTTTGAGAAAAAAAAAAAAAAAACAGACTGCTTTTTTCAAAATATGACAGGTTTGGATAGTGAGAAGATAATTTTTAATTTTTTATAAAATTTTAAAATATTATTATTATTATTATTATTATTTTAAGATTTTAAAAAGTTGAATTTAGATTTGATAAAGTTGAATTGTTTATTATATTTTGTGTGAGAATTTGAAAAAATTGTAACGTTAAGACGAGATAAAATAAAGATTTTGTATTTCATCTCATTTACCAAACATGCCTTTCAGTGAAAACATGCTGAGCTAGACTAGAATGGCAAGTTAGGATTTTAAAAAATAAATAAATAAATAAATAATTGCTAAGACGATCGACTATTTTTCAATAACATTAGAAACATTTTGAATATTAAGTTGAGTTAAAATGCAATGAGATAAAAGTTGAATAAAATATTATTAAAATATAATTTTTAATATTATTTTTATTTTTAAATTTAAAAAAGTTGAATTATGTATTATATTTTGTTTAAAAATTTAGAAAAATTATAATGATTAGATAAAATAAGTAGAGATCTGATATAAAACACTGTCCCATTTTTACAGAATTTAATTTTAAAAAAAATTAATACTAATTTGGTCAGATCAGTTGGTTAAATTTAACTTTATTCGTGTCTCAGCGACTTTTGTTAACTTTATACAAATCCCTCTATATATGTCTAAGGGTATAAACATATTCCCAAAAGATTTGGGAAGTACAACTATTTCTAATGTATTTGTAAAATCAAAATTTTGAAATATTAGTCCGTAAACGATCGATATCATGTTTAGAATGCGTTAGGAAGAAGAACCTTGCAGCTAGCAAGCAAGACGAACAATACTTTAAAGGACCATTAAATTCCTCTGTATGTATAGAGATCAAATCATGTTAACAGATCGTATTTATATCGTGTCAAAGTATATATATTATATTATATTGATCAACTCCAACACAACTTGGTAAACTTATCATGTCAAAATTTCAAACCTTAACATGACCCATTAACATAACGGATTGACGCGACACGACACGTTAGTAAATACTACGAAATAGATTAACATGATCCGACCCAATCCGTTTCAACCCATTTATGTAACTGGGTTCAACAAATCCGAAATTAACCCGTTTGACCTTATTAAATTTAACATAATTTTATATAAATTTTAAAATCACAATATCTATAAAAAAATATATAAAACTAACTATAAATCCAAAATTATAATCTAAATAATAAATATATTGAAATCAAAATCTCAACAATTTTATTTTTATATATAAGGGTATAATTGTAACTTTAAATTTCTTAATTGGTCATAATGAGTTGACCCGTTAAGCAATCGTGTCTTAACGAGTCAAATGTTAACAGATCTACCCGTTTTGAACTGAACCCGTTAAAATTAAAATCAAACCTACTACTTTCGTGTCATGTTCATATTGAATTAACGGATCATGTTAGATATTGTCACCCCTATATATTAGTTAGTAAAGCACAACGTGCCCTGCATGTGTGCCCAGTTTAATTTGACATAATTTTTTATTCTAAACAAAGAAATTACTTTAAAAGGTCGGCATAATGAATTATAGAAAAAAAAAATTAACTCATCATCTCCTACATTATACAGCAACATGTGATTAGGGGTGAAAATTTAAACTAAAAAACCGGCCCGAATCAGACTGGTTGGGTCAGTTTTGAATCCATCCGGTCCATAATCGGTTCCTACATTTTAAAAACCGGTTAAATCCGGTCCGAAATTAGTTCTTGGCTTTTTAGAATTGGACCTGTTTATAATATATAAAAATTAATTTTTAATATTGTATAAAATATTTTATATCTATATAAATAAATTTTATATATAATATATACCATTATATATAAAAATTTTATATATACTATATATAATTATGAATGAAATAATTTTATAATATAATTTATAACATAAAATTTTATTATAAATATATATATAATTTTTATATATAATATATATAATTACATTGACACTTAATTAAAACTGAAAAACCAGACCGAATCAGACCTGAAATGGTAAAAGCAGAAGTACCGGTTTAGGACGATAACTCGTCCTGGATCGGTTTTTGAAAATGCAAAACTGGTGTATACCAGTTCAGTCCCAAAATTAGTACAAAACCGAACTGATTACGATTTTTCATTTTTGTTAATCTATTTAAACATATATATATTGACGTATAAATATGTGTGTTTACACATCAATGACAAAAATAATAAATTACATATTTGTGTATGGTATGGATATGGTGAATAGCATTTCTCTAGAAAAGAACGTTTTAAATCTAATATCTATATTTTAAATCAAGCTAATGATTTTTAAATTGAGTCAAGTATTTTAAAATCTTATAAATATTTTTAAAATCCAAAATCATTTTAAATGAGGTATTTGTAGTGTTATTGAACAAAATCTAAATTTCAAATAAGCCTCTTTATATTTCGGAGCTCCGAAAATAATATAGTTTTAAAAAATTATTGTATTGAAATGATTTTATTCTTATAACAATATTTGTTGAACCTAAGATTTCAAGTTTTGTGTAATTATATATTTACACATGGATTTTGATGATAACAAATGAATTCAAAGAATAAAGGAGTCTCAAACTCAAGTTATCTACACAATGGAGTCAAGCACATCAAGAAACCAAGCATGAGCAAGAAGGGAATAAGCTCACATTAAAGTCATAGAGTAATGTTGTAAATCTCTTAAAATTCGAAATTAGGATTAAGGCTCAAAATTAATATTTTATCATAAAGCATTAAAATACATTTTCCACATGTGCATGAATATTTTTGAAAATTAAATTTGAATATTTTGAAAGATAATTGATTGTCATCTTTCACATGTGCATGCCATGATTAAAGGTTTGAACTTTGAAAATATTAAAGATGATTGATTGTCATCTTTCACATGTGCATGTTTTATTTGAATAATTTCAAAAGTGATTGAT